>KZ538484.1:36231-68482 GCA_000934665.2 Catajapyx aquilonaris | reverse complement strand
GGGGGGGGGGGGACACGGGTGCAGGTGCAATGTCGGTAAACGGGTCATGTGCAGTCCACAGGAGGCTAGGTTGTCAGACACCTCCAATGTGCGGGTCAGAGACCCTGGGAGCTCCTGGGTGGGGATCGAACCCGAGACCTTTTCATTTAGCTGAGACATTGCCATCTCGGCCACCACACCTCCCTTGTCTGCAAATGACTTCAGGGCAGTATTGCATGTCAACACTTGCAGTTTACTTTTCATCCGATATTGCCAATTCCTTTTTGGTAAAATTTTTGTGAATTAATGGGCCATAGACCATAATGATATAGTTCGGGACAAAACAAGGCCTGGAAGCTGCCCAAGAAATGATGGCTTCAGACACAAACAAAAGAATGATGAAGTAGATCAGGAATGGTATTGGATTGTGTTCGGTTTCCAAATGGTTGACTCTCTCTGGTAATGATTTAGGCAGAAAGATAAGTGGTTGTCAGCAGGTGATGCAGTAGTTTGTATAGTGTTTGATGAACACAACCTGATCATATCGATATGCCACTGATTAAATCAATGTATTATGGCAAATAATGTTTATGCTGATTGGCAGCGCCAGCNGGGTGGGGGGGGGGGGGCGACTGCCCCGGGGTTTGTAACACGTGTACCTTTCTTTTAGAGGTACAATTGTTATGAAATTAATGTGTATTTTCGATGTCAATTAACAAGAATTTTAACAGTTGGAAACTCGAAATTGATTAAATTTTCAAGTTTCCAACTGCTACAAGTTCAATAATCAGCAAATGTGAGCAAATTTAATTAAAGTCGCGCCTTGTGATAACGGGATATGAATGAATGAATGGATGTTTATTTCCCTTATGGACACCTACTGGTGTCTAAGGGTGACCTCTGTTAAGTACATTTTACATTAATTTTCTTTCCGCTGAGTTACAACGTTATATCACAAAATTTCAAGTATCGCACCACAACCACAAAAAAATTATACAGTTTCTGTATGGCATAAATTGGCATCTGTCCAAACACGGTATGCACTTTATTTACAGGCAACAAAGGTATCTGATAATGGTGTATGCTTCTGCATAATGTGGAATTGAGGCGTCGGCTGTAAAAATACCCATTAGTCACATCGAGGTAGTTTTGAGAAAAACTTCTTGGATACATAAGGGGTTTTTACGGAAACTCTCTATTTTCAGCATTTATTTTTAGGCGTTGCATGGGGTTTTTCCGGTTGACAATTGCATGTTCCAGTAGCTAGATGGCTGCACTGTCCAGCTGTTATTTTATCCCGAAAATGAATATTTTGGACATATGGGGATTTTGCCGCCGACGCCTCAATTGTTATTGTGGCACTATATGAACAATGGCTAGTCCTCCGAGTCAAAGACTCATCCCTCCCCCCCTCTCTCGGCCTCGATTTGTAGGGGCCCCACTCAGGCTGTTTGTGTCCTTGATTTTCGCTAAAGCAGCCGCTGAATCTGCCTCCTACACTCTATTAAATTTTTTTAAATGGCCCTGGTGTTTGACCGCAAATATCTCACAAATGAAAAATCCAAAATATTCATGCAGAGTGTCATTGATGAGTTTGTTTAAATACATGTAACAATGATCTAAGAATGACCACATTTTCTATAATTCGCTACTTTTATTGGAGAGCAAATAAGTGTCAATTATTATTGATGGCCCTGATAGATGAATCCTAATTGAGAATTTTTGGGGAAGTAAATGTTCAATCAAGAAAATTGCATTTTAAACCATCGATGGTTCCAACGTTTTCTCTTCGGCCTCTGGCTTTATAATCGTGTTATTTTAATTTATGCTCGTTCAATTGTAATTAAGAGAAGAAAAATCCAGGTATCTTGTCTATTTGCAGCGCAAAATATTAGTTGAATTCAATGTCAGAGCCTGTGCATTACTTCCAGCACAATAACTAAGTTACATATTTCTCGAAAATTTCTGGCCTGACCCAGTTTTAGGCCAGGCAGCCCATAAATTCCCGCATTCATTTGCAATTTACCAATACAGTACATCGTCTTCACTCTTGCCTCCTCTTCCATCATCTCTTTTTCCTACCTCCTTTTTCTACCTCAAATAGAGGAGATAACTAGGTTTTGGTTCTGTCTTAATTACAATTATTAAAGGATCATAAATAAGTCACTTGAAAAGTCATAGCCCGCCGCAAAAATGTTGGAACTATTGATAGTTAAAAAGGCAATTTCTTTTGCTTAATCACTTACTTTCCAAAAAATTCACTACGTGCCAGAGTGCGAGGCGCTACAAATTCATCCTCTTCTCTCTCACTTGCAATTGCAGATTACAATGATTTATAAAAATTTACCTCTTCCCATCTGTGTCTGACTCCTTCATCGGGTGCGGTAGATCAGGTGTGTCCGTCTGAAAATTAGACAGCAATGAGTGTGATAAGGCATTGAACATTTTTAGAAAAAGCAATAATCACATGCAGTGGTTCTTGTAAACTTGTTGATTCACACACTAGCAAGTCAGTCACATCAAATATGAATCCCAGTTAACATGAGGGACATTGGCAGGTCTCATTAATGTAATCCTGTAACACATACCAAATGTTCACAATATGAATAAGTTATATTAAAGTGAGTTTTTCTGAGAAGTTTTGGGTAATACAATGACATATTATATTATTTTCGTATTAATTTTTGCTTTCTTCCCCTGGGAGCAACTTGGCCAAGTTGGTTTTCTGTCCAGTGGCCAAGTCTAACATTGAAGGCATTCAGCTGACAAGTGAGTTGGTTCTTGCTGCTAGCCCCCAACACACAGTGCCTGATATTGAGCTGGTCAGCATTCTACACAAAGGGATAAATACCCATTTGAATAATTAATACAAAATTTAGACTTCCCAAATGCATTGGTATGCCATGTATGGACAAAAGGTGATTTACTGAATTAGAAGGTGTATAATTACAGTATAGCCATTTAATGGTCCAATGTGGAGATGCCCCTTACTGATTCATAGTGAGGAAAAGCTTTGGAATGTAAAAGATTTTTGCTATACTCTATACAGTAGGCTACATAAATACTACAGGTCACATCTAATATCAGGTAAGATCTACATAGCATCTGGAAAATATGATACCAGCTGGCCGCATGATCGAAAAGTCCTCAGACATTTTGTCATAAGCCTTCAGTTGGAAGGCAGTGAGTTGTTCAAACATGTCCAGCAAACATGGAGAAATGCCTCACTGGCCAAGTTTGACACCTACTTACTTGTCACCAGCATGCCCTATTTGTAAAAATAAAGAGGATCATAATATTCAGTGGCACTTTCAATTGAAGATTAAATGACATAATTAGGAATGAAACAAGTAATGGCTCTATGAATCTTGTCCATTTGAATTGCTAATTGAATCACCCTCGTGGGATTATATGTTCAAAATAACTATTATGTATTGCATTTTTTGTCATTATACCTACTAAACAAGAAAACGTATACATTCTGATCTACATCCGTACATATAGGGTTCCCACTATATAACCATGTGTAAACATCAGCCAGCAAGGCATTTACAAATCTTTGCTGGACATCACTTTGCTTACTAAAATCAGCTATTTAGAATCCTCCCCCTTAACTTTGCAGTGCTGTAGCATGTTGGCCATAAATGGCAACAAAGTGCGGGAGGATTTTTCAATTTAGAATGAACTCCTCTACCTGGAGTTTCAGAAGGGGGAAAGTGTCACATTTTCTTAATATGATTGTTGAAATTCACGTGCTGTGCAGTGGCAGATTACGATTGATTGAGTTGCCTATTGGTCACTAAAACTCGAATAAATTGCATAAATACCGCCAAAATCAGGCAAAGTGTGTTAGCTTATAGGCAACTGGACTTTTTGATTCAGTATGATGCCCTCTATTTATGGTATCAAGTTCATTTTCCATTTTCATTACACCATTAGCCTACTGTATATTATTGCATCCTATACCTAGCAGAGACACCAAAATGCACAATATATTTTCAGCCTGCACATGCTCTTCTACTGGTTTTTCAAAAGGGGAGTGATGAAAATCAGCTGTCAAAAGTGGACTTCAAAAATTATTTACCATATATAATTCGAAAGGCAGCAAAAAAAAATTTTGTTCAATAATCGTAATCATCAAGAATATACCAATGTTGTAGGCCTGCTCAAACTGACTTTTTCGTGATGCCAATTGTTCGTAAAACCTATATATATATAATAACATTATTGTGTCCTCCTGTCCTCAACTTATATTATTTGAACACCCTTCAGTACTAGTTGTCTAATCCATCACAGAGCTTCCTCAATAAAGGGGGGGAGAGAGAGAGAGAGAGAGAGAGAGAGAGAGAGAGAGAGAGAGAGAGAGAGAGAGAGAGAGAGAGAGAGAGAGAGAGAGAGAGAGAGAGAGAGAGAGAGAGAGAGAGAGAGAGAGAGAGAGAGAGAGAGAGAGAGAGAGAGAGAGAGAGAGAGAGAGAGAGAGAGAGAGAGAGAGAGAGAGAGAGAGAGAGAGAGAGAGAGAGAGAGAGAGAGAGAGAGAGAGAGAGAGAGAGAGAGAGAGAGAGAGAGAGAGAGAGAGAGAGAGAGAGAGAGAGAGAGAGAGAGAGAGAGAGAGAGAGAGAGAGAGAGAGAGAGAGAGAGAGAGAGAGAGAGAGAGAGAGAGAGAGAGAGAGAGAGAGAGAGAGAGAGAGAGAGAGAGAGAGAGAGAGAGAGAGAGAGAGAGAGAGAGAGAGAGAGAGAGAGAGAGAGAGAGAGAGAGAGAGAGAGAGAGAGAGAGAGAGAGAGAGAGAGAGAGAGAGAGAGAGAGAGAGAGAGAGATTAAATTCTCCATTACAATGTTACTTGTACAATGGTGAGCAAGGCCTAATATGACTATCAGACAGCTTACCACAACCCACAAGAATACATCAATGATGAGCCTTAGATAGTTTTAGATAGACAGATAGATAAGCTCTAGGGTGGGATACAGTCACAGGACCTTCTTTAACAACTGCTACTTATTGTTAATGAAGGCCCTGCACTACCCTAACACCAGCCCTGCCTCTTGCTTTCAGGTTTATATTCACCAAAGTGTTGCCTTCCACAAAAATCATTTCATTGGAGGAGGAAAGATTGAAGAGAGCTTGAAGAAACCACTTTTAACAATCACTACCTAATGGAAGCCTTGACATGGCTGCATGATTTGAATAATACCAGTGGGAGGCAATGTGTCCCAGAGAAAGATGATCGATTTTGTCGCTTTTTCTATGGAAAATCCCAGGAAATAATATAATAATATTGAGATGAGAATTTTCTCACCCCATCATAGAAAATTTCCATTGCGGAACCTCGATTGGTTCAGAGGCGTTTATTATTTGCAAGAATATATTGGCCGAAGAGTGACGTCCAAGTTTTCATTCGTAATCAACCACGACGAAACGATGCAGCTCCAGCTTAAGGCTATCTCCACACTATGATAATATATACGGTAATGCACAGAAGACCTTTTCCTGGAGGATTATAATTTCGGCTCAGTGTCATGAGTGGACAACCAACCCGCCCCTCGGCCTCGGGCATGGCCATTTTGTCCCCACAACCAATTTACTAGGCAGAACGAGAAACTTTCGCATCCGTGCCCCCGAAACGCAGAGAATACCAGCAACTGCAGCCTCTTCGAGGAGCACGACCCTTAAGCGGTACCGGATGAGCAAGAGACTAACCTTGCTTGGGGGCATCATAGCCGATGGACTTGGATTTCACGGCGATCTCCGACAACACACGGACGTTCGCCTTCTCAGACACACCCACCCACACACAAAAACAAGAAAAAAAGAAGAAAAAGAGAACTATAAACATGGTTGCCAATAAATTGAAGGCGTCGCCAACTACCTGTGCAGAGAAAAATTGTCACAGAAGCATGTTATACAGAAAAACTGGTCTTTTTAACCAACCAGTAATATCACTCCAGTGGTACATCAAGATATTCAATAATAATGATAATTAATGGGAATATAGCCATATAGGCATACCAGGGCATACCTGCTACCACCCTGGTATCATCAGTCCAAAAAGAATTGTCCCTCGCGTCGAGCGGGCAGCCACGCGTCAGGATGAAAAGAACCAGTTAACTGGTTGCTTTCATCCTGACGCGTGGCTGCCCGCTCTACGATCAGGGGGATCAGGGGAACATACCTGATCTGGCTGCATCTTGGGCTGCATCGTGTTCAGGTTCAGGCAGATGGCGAACAGGTGCCCGGATGATTTAGGCGCGAAGTTCTAAAGGTGGTAGTGGCATTTACAAATCTCCAAAAAGGACGTATACCGCTGATATAATTGTATTGGGTATACAGTATATAGTGTGGTTGTACCGGTTATGACCACTAGCCCTACCCCAGTTATGTCCACTTTAGCCATTACTGAATGAATTGGTGAACAGAGAATCCTTAGCCAATAAGAGTGGTATCTGCAAGGGTACTATCTGTGGGAATCCTATCGAGATTCTCACTGTGGTTGGCGCGCAAAATCACCCCACCTTGCATCGCATTTAAAAAATGACATCACCGGAGTCACCAAAAATGCCGATCTATTGTCCAGATCGTTATGGTGCAAGGTAGGGTAAGACATTACAAAATTATTTCGTTATTTATTACATGTTTTGTAGGTGATATGTATGGAATAAGCATATACTTTGAAGTTTGAAATTATTGCTATAACACTATGCAACAAAAATTAACATTTTTTTGGGGGGTCAATGGAAATTCATCGCTATTTCCATGTTCCTTAGGTCATTCGTAACTCATAATGATCATTCATTTTGTCTCTGATTTGTTTTTGACCTCGGGGCAGTCAAAAAACCAAAGTCCTCAAATATAGGGGGTTTTCCCAATCAAGTGGGCCTAAATGTTGCTAGACCATCTCGGATTTTGCTGCAAGAAATGGCAGCTGTACACACCTATGCCATGCATATCAAGTTTCAGCCAATTTGCGAAATACCGAGAGTCAACAATTACAATGGGTACACAATTGACATGGAGAACTTCCCTGAACTGGCTACATTGAGTAACCCATGTAGGTGGCGAACAAATAAATTACAATCCTATTTACAATGCTCCTCAGCTGGATAAAGATATAATTGAATCGGTCATTTGGAAAAGGGGTCATCTCCAGCGCATTTCCCGAGGATATGACACCTTTTCACAATGACCGATTCAATTATACTAGAGGACACAGTGTTGCCCAGGATAACTTCATAATAATGTAGGCAAAGACAGAAGCATTGGCATAATATTATGAGAAAAGATAGTTGGTTTTGGTCCTTTTCTTCACTACAGTAGGTACAGTACACTGTACAAGCACCTGGGATAGTATAAATATGAAAACTTCGCAATCTGACAGTGAGTTCCAAACTGCAATGAAATATGCTGTGCAAAGTAGTGCAATCCCTGTGATTGCTCTACTTATTGCCAGTGACAATATACCATAAGTTAAACCCTGTTCTCAATCATCTGCATTTCCAGATGGCATTTGTGAATATTTCATTTACAGCAAAGATTTGTTCTTACATCAGTTTAAAAAGAGTAGTCGCGGGGAGGTGTGGTGGCCGTGATGGTAACGTCACGGCTTGCTGAGTGAAAGGCCCCAGGTTCGATCCCCGCCTGGGGAACTTTCCTTTCACCTGCGTCAGGAGGGTCTCTCACCTGCACCAAGGTGTCTGGCAACCTAACCTCCTGGGGAACAGCACATGACCCATTTGTAGACATTGCACTTGCACCTATGTTCCCTCCCCAAAAAACCATGAAGAATTTTCACAGATTGATTAGAATTTGAGAGCAACACACAAAGTTAGAGCAGGCATGCTAGGCAATGCACCTTGTCCCAAATCTTGACCAAGCATCGCTTCCCCATCCCCTTGAAACCATCAGTTCCTCTCGCATGTGTCCCTTTCCTTTTTAGCACCATCTTTAGAAGAAGAAAAAATACTACTAAAATGGAGTCAAACTATTCTTTCCTTCCCCCCCCTTTACAGTGAGAGCGCATAATTTTACTTCATTCCAGGAAAGATTGACGAGACTTACAGTTGTCATTGACATTAATATTTGTGATTTTATCACAACTGAAACTTCACCATCAGGCTCACAAAACTACCCTCTACCAATGTGTATCAATAAGCCTTACTTCATGACAAGCCTACATATTGTGAAGCTGGACATGCCTGTGCTGCCTTCTTGTCCCTTGGCACAACAGCAGCACAATCCTGCTGCTGGTGTGCGGTTACCACTAAAACCCACTTTGCCATTTACCTCTGCCCCTGGACTTGTCACGATGTGCAGGATTGTGGAAGTGCATTACTGAAACGATAGTATTTGTGGCCACTAATTCATTGTTCACATGTTTCAAGATTTTTTTTAGTGAATTGACAATGACATAAATGAAAAAATAAACAGATATGAGAAAAAACTGGAGTCAGTATTGTTGTCACTATGTAGGGGAACCTAGCACATAGCAGAGACCTATGACACACTTCTCTTCTTCCCATTGCATTGGTAACCTTATATTGAGATTAAGTCAATATATTGGGGTACAGAATATCTTGGTAGCCTAATATTATAATTTCTAGTCATATATTTTGCACCAAAGTCCCAGCAGGCCACTGTATCATAGTCGGTGATTACATAAATTGAACACCAAATTAGATACTTGTTTGAAGAACATAGCCGAATTTTGTAGATTTGAATCAGTGCTATCCTATCATGTTCACCTCCTTCGACTGTTCATATTACGGAGCTTTCCCAAATGAAGGTGGAAGGTCATACAAAAGCATATTCACATGGCAAGTAATATTAATTAATGTAATTCAAATACTAGGTGTTTCTCTGCCTTAGATGACAATCTAGTCAAGCAACTTCGGAACATACTCCAAATCATAGGTGCTTGTGTTGTGCATGTGTAGAAGGGAAAGACAACCTAAAACAGTTCCATTCTATTCTGCCTCTCCAAGGATCTCTTTCGAGATTCTCAAGGTTCAAATACTCAGGTGGGTCTTTTCCTTGGACATGTGCAATATTTCACCTGCTAAGAGAAAAGATCACACCACCTATGATGAAAGAAATTCACAAAAGAAAGTGACATTGCATGCCAAGTACCCTAATGTCCTGGTTTTCTCCTTTTTCGAAAAAGCTCTGACAATGACTAAGAATAGGGGAGAAACACACAAGGTGATGAATAAGCACAGGAAAATCATTTGTTACAAATGTTTAATTTCCTGTAGAATTCTTCACAGTCAACGCAATACAAGAAAAACAAAGGTCACGTTTTACTTCCTCTCATTTGAGCAACAAACAGTGCTTGTTTGGCGCATACCCCCAAAAATGATGGAAGGCCAAGTCACTCAGGAGCATAGGATCATGCATTGAGATCCCTGAAAGTAATAAATGCATTGATTTTAAAAACAAACCATGTCACGAGATGCAACACTCGCCTATGGTGGAATGACTCATTATTCATCACTGTTTTCATCATGGCAAAAAATTATAATCATGCTTTCTAAATGGTTTGGTTTTAAAATCAAGGTGCTCATTACTCAATCCACTCCTTCTTTAAAAAGGTGAAGGAAGAAGAGCTTGTAACAAATTGCTGATCATATTTACCAAAAGGGGAAAAACTTAAGTAGAAAGAAATATATCTGCTATCAAAGCAACAGTCTTTTTCTTGTTGTTTCCTTTGTTTTTTACAAATATACATAATTATATATTTATATTTTAACTCTTGACATGTACGTCACAGGTATGATGCAGTCCCAAGAGTCCTTGTATTACATTTGACGTCTCAACCCACTTGGGTAGTTGTTCTACTTCACCTGAAGTGAGTTTCTCCTTGGAACAATCAATTAGCACAATAATAAATTAATTCATCACACTGTAAAACAGTGCAACAATGAGAGCTGAAGTTTGGCAACTGGGCAATGTTTGTTTCCATCTGCACTGACTCGACAAGTTTTCCCACTTACAATGGTCTTTTAAAATACCAAATCATGGGGAAGTTGTGAATGCAACAATATGTTAATTTTTACATAAAACATTGATACTTACATCACCTTAAAAAATGCAACCACAACCAGCCTGAAATCCTTCCCAGAGAAAATCAACAACGGAATTGCTTCCAACTAAATAAAATATGAAGCCTCTTTTCAATACTGGCACTCATTTCTCTCCATTCTCATGCAACAATTAACATAAGCTGGGGAAAAAATATTACTGGCTAAAACATCTGGGTCCTGGTGCACAAAATTGGGCATGACATGAGAAAGGACAACCCAAAGAAGCTAAAACATTCAGGGAATAAAATTACTTGCCCTGGTAAATTTTGGCCCACTTCAGTTTCTTTTTCCCACTAATCATCTCTAGTTTCTCTCTTTGCTGTGTTATGGCATAAGAGGTTCATTAAAAATATATTGTTTCTAACATCTGTGCTTTGGAAATGTCACTCTTGGGCCGTTGAGATGATCATTTAAAAATGACCAAGATGAGTGGAATGCAGGATTTCTCTCTGTTGACACAGTTGCTTGACAGAGCAGCATCATTTTTCAAGCTGTCAATACATACATTACACAGCAAGGCAAAAATTTATCGTCACTGAAAAAATAACACCAATGTGAAGAAATTGTGCTGCAGTTGTCAAAAATGTTGGCTTCTTTCCACTCAGTCAACCAATCTCACAAATGTGCACATTAAAAACCCCACTTCATTTGCAGGTGTAACCAAATGCATCATGTCATTAAACTTCTAGGAGCAAGAAGGACAAATGCATGGATGTAAAATAAAGATTATTATGGAGTATTATTTAGAACAAAGAATAAACAAAATTACACTGAACAAATAAAATTTCAAACAATTCTGTCAATGTGGAATGATTATAGTTAGAGGCTGATTGATAAGAAGGATCCTAATTTCAGCACTTTATCCTGTCTCACTGAAACTGTTCTTCATTTATATACATAACAGAAAATTATTAACATTGAGATTCTTAAATGTGGGAGCCAAAACATTTCCAGGGCTATATCCCCCCCCTTTCCAAATAAGCTATTCAACCAAAATGCCCAACTCCTAATTATCAACACCAATGCCCTATTTCTGTCCTGCTCCATTTCCTCATTGGGGGAAAAAAAAGTGACAGAAATGTTTACCTGAGTCAATGGCAGCCCTCTCCAATCAGATATTACTTCAAACCGTCGGTGCCCCCCAATCCACCCCAAACGATACCATGAAGAGATCAAGTCCACCTCATTTGGGCTCAACATCAAAGTCAAGAACAAGAAGCTTGGTCTCTTCAGTGCCATTACGGCTTCCAACTGCACAGACCAATTTTGTCTCATTAGCCCGTATGCGCCACACAACTCCTCCACTACCTCCGCTGTCCAGGGCAACTAGGTTGCGGATAAACTCCCCTGAAAAGTGCAAAAATATCTTCATTACAACAAATAAATACTGGCAGCACCATTCTCAAGTCCCTCTTTATGAAGTGCTCTAACTCTAACAGAAAACAATGGGCTTATTCATATGTATCAATAATAATGGCATATCATATGCGTGCCCTCTTTAAAATCCTATTTAAATCCTAAAGGCTCCTATTTGCTAATTTATCATTTCTGAGGCGTCAGAACAGGGTGTCCCATAAGTCTGGACTTTTAGGAATTTCTCCTAGTACAGTACTTCAGTATTATGTAATCATAACATCAATTTTATATTGACTTCAAAAATTTAATTAAATTACATTTCAAGTTGGAAGGCGACGTAAACAACCAGTCGTTCCATTCTGTGCCTGGCTGTCAAACTGAGAGGTCACACGAGTGGGTGTTCCAGATTCGACGACGTGGCCCAACACCGCGTCAAGCTCTTTGCAAATTGTTTACAATGTTGTCTTTTTACACTGTATGATTGTGTTTGTATATGTGATCATACTATTGTTTTCATCATCACCACCTTCATTAACACTCTGTGTGGCCTGACCATCCACCAGAGGTGTCACTCTGTCGGTCTTAACGAGGTGACCAGGTATAACCTAGTGACAGCTGTTCACCCCTTTATGGGAATTAAGCAGTGATGTACAAGGAATGAATAAATGACATTTAAAGTTAACCCTTTGTCTCCCACGCGATTTTGCACTCTTCGGGTGGGGGTTTAAAAAGAGTGCCCTAGGTGAAAATCCCCTGGATCTGGCACCATTGGTTTCGCTCTCAATTCATGCACAAGAGGGGGCTGAGCATTGCGAGTCATACCAACCTACGCTGCATATCGAGAGAGGGCAGCAACCGCTTCATAAATTATGCACAAGACGGTGACGTCATCCTATTTAGTTATCTACGCGGTTTTTGACGTGAATACGTCTTTAAAATCGGGTCCGTATATAGAGGGGGGGCATGCAGGCAAACTCGAGCGTTACAGAAAAGCGTTACAGTCAGGCCCCTGGCAGCGCTAACTTCGGATCCGCATAGGGGGGAGGCAAACTCGAGCGTTACAGAAAAGCGCTACAGTCTACTATATCCGAGTCTATTATAACCAAGTCTACTATATCCGAAGCGGCTAAATTCAGATCAGCATAGGGGGCATGGAGGCACACTCGAGCGTTACAGAAAAGTGTTACAGTCTGTTATACCCGAGTCTACTATATCCGAAGTGGTGTGTGAGTGTTATAGTCAGGACCCTGCCAGGGGACCCATGGCGGGGGCATGCAGTGAAATTCTTAGGAGGAATGTGTCCAGACTTTAGGGTCACCATGCATGTGTCCAGACTTCAATACTGATAATAAGCAATCCATTCACTCCCCCAATACTGATCCGATTTTAAAGACGTATTCATGTCAAAAGCTGCGGCTTGTGTTCCTGACATAACCTAATGTTTTTTTTTAAAGGCGGCTTATACCCCTCTAAATAATCCAAGAAAATTTTATATGGTTGCCCAGTCTCTCTGATGAATTATGAAAACATTAGTGTCCATTAAACATTTTAAAGGTCTGGTTTAAACGGAGGTAATGTGATCCGCCAGGTGCACAAAAAAAAGGCGGCTCAGGTGGCAAGCTGGCAACGTCAAGTGCTCGGAGCAGTCCGCCCGGCCAATTAGGAGCGAGGACACTCTAGACGACCAAAATGGCGCCGGGGGAGATTGCCTACCCTTCACAGATCGTTCTGATTTTTTTCCCGGCCAAAAGCAAGTCGCAAAATTTCGGGATTTTTAAAAATGGTTTTCAGCTGGACGTCCATATATAGGGAAATAAGTGGCAAGAGCTGCGTGTGTTTAAATTCGTGCAGTAAATGTTTGTTTCTGGCTGTTTACAATGAATGGAACCTTTGGCCTATGACG
The DNA here is from genome assembly GCA_000934665.2 of Catajapyx aquilonaris. Classification (NCBI taxonomy): domain Eukaryota; kingdom Metazoa; phylum Arthropoda; class Diplura; order Dicellurata; family Japygidae; genus Catajapyx; species Catajapyx aquilonaris. The sequence goes on along the minus strand of KZ538484.1, from coordinate 55,172 downwards.
TCGTGGCATTAAAATTATCATGCGAGTAGCGTAAATACCCATAAACATAGAAACTATGTACATTTCCTAAGGCTATGGTGAAAGAAATATCCATCGGCGTTATACCAGTGATTTAAAAAATATATATTTTGTTTGGTTGTATTATAATACAACCAAATCATGCGGGGGAGACAAAGGATTAATTGGACTTTAATTTTTTTTTCTGGAACACCCTGTAGATGAATTTTTTCGGCATTTTACATTCAAAAGGACCACCGCGAGTTAAAATTATAAATATTGGAGCGTATTGTTTTCATTAATATCACTCCTACTACAAATTTTGGTCAAGAAACAAGCAAGCAAAAAGAAAACGGCCCAAAAAACTCCGCTGTCAAAGGGTTATCATCTGTGGCAGATTAGCTCTCCTTTCTCACTGAGAATCCTTCAAACCTACACCAGCCGCATGATTGGTAATTCCTTCTGACCAGCCAACAGTAATATGTTTGGGAAAATTCCATGGGCCATTCCATACACCTTCTCGAGATTCTCACATGAGAAAATTCACAAAACCAACGACTACCTCTGAATTACCACAAGACATTGAAGCAGAATGTGCAGCATTATCAAGATATATCACAAGTGACATGTGCACTTCAGTTTCTTGACAGTATCAATTATGCCTGGATATGAGTGCAGGATAGTTTGAGAAAGTTTGAGAAGGAGAAGGAGTTGGTTGTTACTGCATTCTTATTCTCACATTTCTTCCTTCATTATCAAGTCATGAATTTTCAGCAATCAAAGTGCATATAAGTTTTTTGGGACACCCTAAACTTAGGGCATAATTTAGGCAGATGTTAAAAGAGCCAACTAATTGCATGTAACAATGTGTGTTTTGAAAGGCACTAAACCTCCCATACAGAAACCTGTCAACATGGACAAGGCTGACTAGAAAAATCTATATAAATAAAGCCGTTTGCGAGTCTGTCGTCTCTGTCCCAGCGTTGCCAACTCAGCAGTTTTGTAGCTACATCTGGCTTTTTTGCGGCCTGCCAAGCGGCATTTGCCTGCCATCTGTCGTCCGGGTGGGAAGGACTGGGTACAAAAGTCCACTTTTTGCGAAGTCCAAACTGCTGAGAAAGCTCCCATATGGTGGCTCTCTGTGCGTGAAAATTTTGACGGGGCTACTGGCAGGTGTTTCCCCTTCATTCATTTCTTTCCAGGCAACGCCAGGTGCCGCATCTAGTTACTTAAAAACCCAAGTTGGCATGGCTGTCTTGCAAGCATTTCCTGTACTCTCAGTTAGTAGCCACAATCAGGCCACCTCTACCTCTCACTATTTAAGCCAGTGGTTCTCAACCTGGGGGGCGTTAGAGGATTTCAGGGGGGGCGTGAGGCCATGAGAAATACGTAAAATAATGTAACATGTTTCCGCTTGGCGCTGCTGGAAATATGAAGGGACCGACATTTCTCCATGCTTGTATCTGATGTGCTTACAGTGTAGGAAGATTCCTCTGTACTTTGTCAGCTACATTCACCTAAACTTTGTGACCTTGAACCCCCAAAAAATTTCGCGGCCCTTCTGTTGTTGCTCCTATTTCAACAGGTTTTCATTCCTCAGTTATAAAATTGTCTTTCAAGAAACTCTTGCTGAAATTTCTTGGGGGTGGGGGGAGGGGGGGGGGGGACGTGAGTGTTTGGCGAAAACAAAAAGGGGGGCGTCACGACGAAAAGGTTGGGAATCACTGATTTAGGCCATCCAACCCCACTCCCACTAGATGGGCCCCCACTGCCTAATTCAATATGGTGGCATGGAAGCAAACAAAATCTGACACATCTGGTTGAGTGAGATAATACAGCCTTCAGGAGTATGAGGCCTTAGCCATAAAAGCCCAGAGGGTCAGGGAGGTCCTGCCCAATGGGGTAGACCTGTCTCCCTTGTGCTAGAGCAGTTCCTCCATCAGTGTGTAGGAATTATACAGGGTGGACCAACTTCAAGTGTCGTTTTATAACGGCTATTAATAGAAGCGCTTTACGATTGACGTAGCAGCGACGTGTAAAATTCCCCACTTCGGCGCCATCGAAAATATTAGCTGTTTCGTTTGCAGGCTTCCCCCTTGCATTACAGGTCCATCTGGTGCGTTGGGCGTCACCCATTTCACCCAGGCGCATCGCAGGTCATGTGTGCACCTACTTTTTTCCAGGTCAACCCAGCAGCAGGGTTGATTACATGTGTGCTGCTATTGGCTGCTAATATTTTCGATGGCGCCGAAGTGGGACATTTTACACGTCGCTGCTACATCCTCGCAAAATCACTGCTATTAATCGCTGTTATAAAACGACACTTGAAGTTGGTCCACCCTGTAGTGCGTGCCATTTCTTATGCGGATCATTTTTTATTCCGCAATTTATTGCCTTGCAGGAATGAGAGGAAAGTGTTCTGGGGCAGGTAGGCCTGCAACTGCAAAGTTTGCAGGCACATCATATCCAAAACATTCGTGATACAAGTCATATGATGAAAAACTGTACATATTTGCCATTTCCCCCACTTAACAATCCCTCAATCATCCACTTACCAGGTTACAATTTCAATTTTAACTCAACCACATATCCTCCTGAGACCTGAGAAGAATTTTTAACGGAATGTCAGTTCCTATTGCATTTTCTGAACATTTTCCCAATACGAAACGAGAAAAAAAATTTAGTTTAAAAATATCAACAAAAATAGTGACAAACAACCAATGAGAACATTAGGACCCAATTGGTGCTACAAAAGCAGAACGGATGACAGCTGAAAATTTAAATACCACTTAATGGATCACTAACATAGTGCTCTATCCTCAAAACAATGTTTTTTAAATTCATTTGTGGAATTCGTGGTAGCAATTCCTCTTAGAAGACAATTAAAGATAAATGAAATTATTTTTGAAAGCCACCACTCCAGGGATGGGCATTGCTCCTTCCCTTCTTACCCGCTAGAGTGGTACCTTGCTATTCCAGAATTTAAAACTGAACTGCATAGTGCAAAGCACACTTCCGTATGGGTGTATAGGTACAGGCACTTAAAGAAAAGTCAGCCCATTCAGCTAAAAATGCCATTTTTCGGATGTCCATTTAAATGGGCATTTGGTCTCAGGAAGAAAAGAAAATTACCAGTACTCTACAGCAACAAAGATTGTCACAGACACTTCTTTTCGTATTTCCTAATACACATTCCTTGCGAATCCCAGGACATTCACTGCATTGATGAAAATCACACTCTAAATATGAGTAAAAAAATATAACTGATCAGATGAGCGCCTAGCTTCAGCAGCGGAATCCGCCATTTTATCCGCGATTTAATTTTCGCGGCCCAAGTCAGATATTCGACACTAGGTGGCTACACCTATTGAGGCCAGATTGTAACCAGGGGATACCTACATATTACAGTTCTGTTGGCATCACTAGTTGGCGCCAAAAAAATATTTTGCTGATGTTGACATATGTCGACACCAGGTCTCAGGAGGATATAGGAGCATTTAAGAATTAAACATCTTCCTTGAATCGCAGGATGTTTAAATATGCAAGCAGATGATGAAAAACTAGATCAGCTCATTTAAAGTTAAACAACCACTCTGAATCCCACCTTCAGTGATTATAGCAGATTCTAGCAGCAAGTAGAAAAACCATGTTGGCAATGAAAATCATCTTTACAAACATTTCCATAGTCATAGTAGATACACAAGAGTAAGGGCACCCACCTGTCTTGACATCCCACAACTTGACGGTTCCATCATCTGACGAAGTAATAACAAACTTATTGTTGAACTGTAAACATGTCACAGCAGATTGGTGCTTGTTAGGGCCTGGAAACAAAAACCGTCATTAGCAGAAGCAAAATCTCAATTCATAAGCATTTAATATTCAAAGGACCTGAAAGTGTCTGTAAGCACTGTCCTGTAGTGATGTCCCAGACTTTAACAGTAGAGTCTGCATTCCCCGAGACGAGTATGTTGTCCCTCAGCTCCATCCCAGAAGTGAGGGATTGGTGTCCCATTAACGTATGCCTGCAGACTCCACTCTCTACGTCCCATACTCGGATGCTAGTGTCCAAAGACCCACTCACCACATGGACACCATCAAACTGCATAAAAATTATGCAAATTCTCTGAATTGCACCGTCAAGCAATATTCAAAGAACAATGTTACAATTTGAAGATACCTAAATCTAATGTTGATAACTTAACAGTCATTAATGTCGTCATGTTTCAAACAAAGCCAATTGAAGGCTGCTTGACGAATTATGCTAAACAAATCCAAGATGTACCAAAAAATTGGTTTGAGCATTCCACATCAATAAGGTTGATAGTGATAGTTGGACCCCCATTAAATTTCAGGGGGGAAAAAATTACAAAGTTATAGGGTAACTAAAAGTTCACATGAAAACCACAATCTCAGAATTTTGCAACAATGCCCATGGAAATGTCCCCTGACACATTTGTAGCATACCATTGCATAGCCCAACATGCTGATGTCAATTAAATGACCCAATAGAAGAAGGGCCCAACTCCATCCAGAAAAAATGGTACGGGGACCCACCCCCACACAGAAACAACACTTGTCCGCTGAAGAATATGAAAACCTCAAATATTTTGATTTGATTTCCTTCTATGCCTATGCAATTTCAAATTGCTGGAACTATTAATTCCCTCACCTGCAATGAGTAAACTCTGTTGGTGTGTCCCTGCAATGTGTGGAGGCACTCCTCCCTTTCTGCATTCCACACCTTAACCATGTAGTCATAGGCTCCACTGACCACTAGACGACCATCATACTGCACACACCGGACAGCGGCAACATGGCCCACCAAAACATGCAGGCATTCGCCTGTGTCAATGTCCCACACCCGTAGGGTGGCATCCCTAGATCCACTCACGACCTTCCGCCCATGTAGATGCATGCAGCGGACAGTTGATGTGTGCCCGTAGAGTGTGTGTATGCAAGCCCCACTCTCCGCATTCCACACCTTGAGGGTTCGGTCCGTTGATCCAGACACTATGGTGTTGCCTGACATCTGAGACGACCACACACCACCAGTGTGACCAACCAACGTGCGCAGGCACTGCCATAAGGAGTTAATTATTTAGTGGCATGAATTGTTTTCAAATTTGATTTCATTATTATGTACCAAGCACATAGCTTTAACAGCATTGTTTAAAGGAATATTCTCAAGCTAGAAAAATATCAAATCAAAATAAAAGTCATCTCAGGCCAAGGAATCTCTTTTGGCAACTTTAAATAGGAATAGTTACAAACCTCTGATTAATCAAAGTAGAATTTTCACAATACAGTGGTGTCTCGTACTTAACATTTAATTCATTCCAGGAGGCCGTTCGAGTTCTGAATGGTTCAAAGTCCGAATCCATTTTCCCCATTACAAATAATGGAAAGAGAATTAATCCGTTCCCAGACCCTAAGCAATAACCATTTTGTTCAACTTAAACAGCAAATGCACATAATTTAAGGCATAATTACACAATCAAATGCCATAAATAATAAAGTAAAACATGAAAACAATATCTACATATCTATAAATGAGGATGTTTGTGGGTGGGTTTGTGACGGGTGGGTGTGTTCGCTATAGAAATCCAGGGGAATGCTTCAGTGCTTATGAAAATTACTCCTAAGAACTCTGTTGTAGTGCCACAATTACTTACAATTTCAGGGCTGTCAAAACATTAGCTTTTAATATCAGGTTGATTGCACAACTAATGGTCCAACCCTGGATGTCCCATGCCAGTTAGTCAAAACGGATGATGGTCAATGTCAGAGACAGAGTGCAATTCAGAGCTCCAAGGCCAGAGCATTCCATTCAACCTGATGTTAGCAGCAAATACTTTGAAAATCTCTACAAGTAATTGAATTGCCCAATAGGACATTGGCCCATGTACAAATGGATTTAACCTGGACATGGGCCCTTCTTCTAGTGGGTGATACAATTGTTCAAATGAACAGCTCAACAGGGATTGCAACACTTGCTGGTCATGTGCATGGTCTAAGAATAGTAAGGTCGGGTCGCTCCCCTCTTATTGCCTTAGGGGGTTGACGGGGTGGTTTGTGGCCACCTGCCACAAACCACTCATCAGCCCACTAAGGCGATAAGAGGGAAGTGACCCGACCTTACAATTCTTAAACCATGGTCATTTGTCTTCCAGCCCCTGTACAATAGCTGCATTAATATAATTCATGTATGTCTTATGAGATGCTATGTTAATTGTAACTTTGTCTCAGTTAGGACTGCACCTAGAGAAAACAGATTGGATATAACTGAACCCAAAGCATTGCAGACACAACAATAATATGCCATATTGCAAGCATGATCACCATGAGTGAGCAATTATTCACATTCATGATAGGTAGTTCCGTCTCAGTCAGACCCAAATGCATAGGTTGACAATCAATCATGGTCTGACTCAAGCTTTTTCAAGATGGTAGCACAGTTCAATCTTTCTCTGTGCAATTCGAAGCCTACATGCCTCCCTGCTTGGACTAGGGTAAGCTGTACAGTCCCGCTCATAAAGAATGGTACGACTCTATGGACGACGTGTTTATTCTGACTATCCAGCATGATTCCCAACCTGATTTCGTCGCGACACTATGGACAACTTGTCCTAGATCTCTGGCGACCTATATGACCCCCTCCCGACTTTTTTCAAAAAATTTTATTACCAAAATGTTCAACCTGGTACAATGCTTACATAGATTTGAGATGAATTTCCCTGTTAAATTTTCTTACTTTGCCTTGTTTTTTTCTTCTCCTTTTTTCTTGATTTTAATTGCCTCTTCCCAGCCTTCCTCATTACCCCTAAAAACATGAGGGTGACCCAGGGGTTGGGAACAGAATAAACATTTTGTCCATGGAGTCATACCATTCTTTATGAGCGGTACTGTACACTAAGGTTCAGCCAAGAAAATGAATTGTCCATCACTTAAGTAGATAACTGTTCACTTAGGGCCGTTTTCTCGAACAGTGGTTCAAATGTAAACCGGGTTCAAAGCCAGTTTAATCCCTGATTTGATTGTTGTTAGGCTGTTGTCAAGGGTTTAAACCGGCTTTGAACCGGCTTTACATTTGAACCACTGTTCGAGAAAACGGCCCTTAAGGTACAAACTCTAGCATTTTGAAATATTATCATCATTTCTGGTACACTTTGGCTCCCATTCCATCCAGCTGCCCTTGTGTGCAGTTCCAACTAAGAAAAAGTCAAATTAATAGATGCTGTGACCATGCAAAATGTTTGCAAAAATGGTGGTAGCAATGGAAATATAGCAACTAGTAGAGATGTAGAGTCTCGTTCATCAAGAATGGTATGACTCTATGGATGAAATGTTCTTCCTGATTATCCCAACCTTATTTCAACAAAACCCTACGGACAACCCTTTCTGGACCTCTGGTGACCCATCCCGATTTTTAAATAAAAATTTTAATGACCAAAATGTTCAACCAGGTGAAATGCTTACGTAGATTTGATGTAAATTTCTCCCGTAAAATTTTCCCACTTTGCTTTGTTTTTTGCTTCTTTTTTTAAAATTATTCCCTTTTCCCGGACTTCCTCATGACCCCTAAAAACATGCTGGCGACCCAGGGGCTGAGAACAGGATAAACAATTCATCCATATAGAGTAGTACCATTCTTTATGAACGGTACTGTACCAACAAGTATTGTTATCCCTGTTACAAATTAGCAATTTGGTGCACTAATTGCTTACAAGTAACACAAGCATAAAGAGTCTGCACCACCATGTATATTTTTCAATGCAAGAGACATCATCTTACCTTCCCAGTGGTGGCAGACCAGACCTTGAGCGTGTTGTCATCAGATCCACTCACTATGCGGTTACCAGAAAACTGAAGGCAGGTGATAACATGGTCATCATGCCCTTTCAGGACTCGAGGAGGTCGGATTGGACGTACCCGCCAGTTCATTTCAATGGTGTGCTGCCTCATGTACGCTGCCTGTTGGGGTGAGTTTTTAAATTTAAATTTTGCAGTGTAACTTCATTTTTCAAACATTGACAGTTCAGTGAATTTGTATATCACTAACTAGAATGGTCAACCTAGAGTTTCTTGGGTACACAAGTAGCAAATGTGTAATCCCTTTCACCCCAACATCCCAACTCTTTGTTGATGGTCCTTTTGTGGACTACTCCTATCATCAAATAGCACATAACAAGGAGACTGATATGATCTATTAATTCTAATAAATAATAATAATGATACTCACCTTCCATGGTGATGGTATCACGACTGCTCTCTTCTCCTCCTGTCTAGGCCCAACTTCTCCCATGGCTGCACCACATGACCCCCCTGCTGCCCCACATGATCCTCCTCCAGTAGCACTCCCTCCACCTCCACCACCACCCACAGTGCCCCCACTCTCACTGCTTCCTTTGGCCTTTCTCTTGGGGTAGTGCACTACCGTGAATTCATGTATTCCAGCAACCCTGCACTTCTCCCTCCACAAAAGGTTGTCCTCTGCTAGGACCCTCCAGTACCGACAAGTCTGGGCTGCTCTAAGGAGGTCACGTGGTTCTAGATATCCCAACACAACCAGGGCAAGCTGGGAGGAAGATTAAACAAGGGCATGAGATAATCATTATAGTAGCATATTCATATGAAATTGTGACTTGCATGCTAGACCTACCATTTTCAAATGACTCAAACAACATTAACCTATACCTTTCAGAATGTTTAGAGACTGATTGTAAGCAACATTACATAATGCCCTCCCTGCCAGGGATGGAAAAAGAACCGCTTCTTGGAAGGAAGCGGTTCTTTTTTCCATGTTCAGGGTTGGAAAAAAGAACCGCTTCCTTCCAAGAAGCGGTTCTTTTTCCATCCCTGCTCCCTGCAGATCACTTGCGTGGGGCACAATTTTCCTCCTTTGCCAATTAGCATATTGGGGAACCCCCTATTCTTCCCCCTTTCTCTAGAACTTGAGGCAGCTTCCTTGTCCAGCCTTTGCTATAGCTGTAGCTCTGGAGGTGTCTGATAATGAAGGCTAAACCTTGTTCTCTCCATTTTATCATCGCTGGTTTCAAACAGAGGTAAATAATGATCACTACCTCTCTGAGAATTTCAGTTCATTCCTTAAAAAAAAAACTTGTGGCATAGATTCTTACATATTTCTGAATATGAGAAAAGTGAAAAAGCCACACTGAAACCACAGTAATTGGAAGAAGAAATCTCATGTTCTGCTATAAAACTGCTGGGATACTGTAAATCTACCCATACAAAACTAGTGAAAATCATGCTGTAGTTGACAGGTGGTATTGCGTTGTATAAAAACCGACTGATCCCTCACCTCTTTTGGAAGAAGGGAGATGAAGTCCCGCTGAAACTGGGGTTCAATTACTTGCATCATGTGACGGACTTGTGTTGGTTCACAAGTCTTGATCAACTCATCGAGGGCCACAATGCGCTCTGCATGACTCCATCTCTGCAAAATGTCGGAACAAAGAGTTAGGCCAAGGCTCAATCACTATTTGCAGTGTTTCTTACTAGTAGGTCAAGCCGCAAGTACCATATTCCTTGGCCCAAACCAAGTATAAAATGTAGGGGGAGAAATGTCAAGGGACCAACCTGTAACGAGGTAGACGACCCGAAACATTGGCCTACCCCTCGACATGTGGCAACACACACGACACCTCTTTGTAGGGCAATCTCCTAGCAGCTGGACATGCGCGCCTTACAGGGGTTGCCTAGGAAGCAGGATATAAACGTGATAATTGCGTTTTCGCAAAAGAGGCGATCTCGAAAAACCGCATCGGCCATGATTATCATGCTCATATCTTGCTCCCTAGGCAACCCCTGCAAGGCGTAAGGGTCCATCTGGCAGGAGGTCTTCCTACAAAGAGGTGTCGTGTGTGTGTTGCCGCCTGCAGCGGGTAGGCCAATGTTTCAGGTCGTCTACCTCGTTACAGGTTGGTCCCTCAACATTTCTCCCCCCTACATTTTAGACTTGATTTGGGCCAAGGAATACGCCACTTGTGGCTTGACCTACTCGTAAGAAACACCCTGTATACAAATGTTACATTACAAATATTCTTATCCATCTTGAAAAAAATTGGAAGATAAATACTATAGGGCCAGATTACTCGTTGAGTAGATAAGGACACCGGTTCGAGTGATGCTAGCGGGAGGCTGTTGAAGTGACTTCGTGGGAGGAGTGCAGAAGAAAAATGGCTTGACTAGCTCTGTAGATGAATGTTTCTGAAAGCCACATTAACATCTGACCGAACCTAAACTATCCTTCCCAGGGCCGTCATGGACACCCAAAAATAATATCCCTTTGAGACCCCAAAGCAATAACGACACACAGTTTGATGCAGGCCCCCGCCGCAATTCTTGGTGCAACTCATTGTGACAAGGCCCACCTCCATGCACCATTGAACAATCGACTGCATCCAGCCATAATACATCCAGAAAAACATTTTATTGTTCATGGCTCACTGACAGAATTGGACTGTCTGCGTGCAGCAGGCCTACATGCTTTCCCACCAGCTTCCCTTCCATCCGCACAACCTTCGAGATGCATCTCTGCAATTCCTTCGTCCCTGTTGCCAAATGTGTTTTGTTTAAATGACTCCACAAGTAAAAATTGTCACAAGGTATGAACGAATGCGACCCTTCGTAGCCATTCTTTGACACAAGCAGGAATATCCCGTCTCTTCCAATAATCAGCGAAACGATTTCTGATGATACGTGAACCACATGACGATGCACCTAACAGCAATGGAAATACTTGTATTGAAGGTATGATCTGATGCAAAATTATCTGTTTCCATATACAGTTGAGTCCGGATATAACAGCCTCGGCTATAACAGACTCAAGAGGCCGGTCCAGGCAAACTTCCATAAGGTCCTCTGTATTTTTATTACTCCTGATATAACACAAATTTTCACCTCACGTTGGCTATAACACACCATTTTTTGGCCCTGGATGGAAAATATGCTGTTATTGATTACTCAGTCCGGCGTAGAGCACTAAAAAACGATACAAAAGTGCCACAAACTCAAGTGATGCAGCACACTACCTAACTACTGATAAGCCATGGATAAGCCTCTCCTTGCCTCTCGAAAGTCACGGGGGTCGGAGGGGGAAACCTATGTGAAAAACACGGAGTTGCACTGGGATGAAAACACCTTTTTTGGATTAGTTGTTCAATTTCAATTAATAGGTGTATATGTTAGGCTCAAACCCCAAAAACGGCTATGGGACGAAAAAAAACCATCCAAACTGCAGAATGCTCTATGTCAAACAGTCCATTCTGCAGAATGCTCCTTTCCAAACCATCCATTCTGCAGAATGGACATTTTAATGAAACAGTCAGACCCAGAAATTATCTTTTTAAAAAGGCCAGAATACTTTCCTGGGCTAAACTTACACTTCAGGACACCAATTTCATGTCGGGATGGCTGGTTTAGAAGACATCCATAACTCGTGGCAGTTTCCTGTTTCCCACTATGCCATGTAGATGCTGGAAATAAATCACCCTATTGTTGTTTGACAAATTGTTGAAATACTTAACATTCGATGATTTTGTTTATTTTCCAGGAACTATTACCTTCATCATAAGAGACGGGATTCCAATGTCCCCTAGGTCCATTAGTGTCCTTTTGAGATTTGAGTTTTTGTTGTCATAAATGGGACATATGGCTTTGGAAAAACCCTCCGATTTTACGCTTGGACCAATAGACATTTGGTGTATTCTGCCCTCAGGAGGAGGTGGGGAGTACTATAAGCTACCAATTGATGTCCTCAGCTCATTTTTCTTGAAAATGGACTTAGGGGACCTTGGAATCCACCTCTAGCATTCTAACACTTAGTCACACTTGGAATTACATTAAGTATCGTATTACTTGAACGACATTTACATTTCTTATCAATGTAGTACTTTTTGCAACTGCGACTTACGAATCCCTGCTTACTACCTGAACTTAAAAGCAGAAGCCGCTGGAGGACGGGTGGCTCCCGGGAATGTGTTAGGGGTTGTTGTCGATGTTAATGCACCAAAGAAGGAATTTGAGAGGGGCTGTATACTCACAATGAGTTCACACCTGCTGATTCCAATTTTATACATCTGAACGAAGTTCCTTCAACCAGTTCTGTATCTCTTCGTTTGGCTTCAGCTTTAAGTTCAGATAGTAAGCAGGGATTCATAAGTTGAAGTTGCAAAAAGTACTGCACTGATAAGAAATGTAAATGTCGATCAAGCAATATTAAGTGCAATTCTAAGAGTCATTCGAACAGTCCCTGCAAGAACAAATAGACTAACAATTGAAGGATAACAGTTCCTGGAAGATGTACTAGTAATAATGGTAATGAATATTTGGAGGTAATAGTTCCTGGAAAATAAACAGCATCATCAAATGTTAAGTATTTCAACCATTTGCCAAACAACAATAGGGTGATTGATTTCCAGCACTGATCTACATGCACATGGCATAGTGGAAAACAGGAAACTGCCACAACGTCTTCTAAACCAGCCATCCCAACATGAAATTGGCATCCTGACGTTTAAGTTTAGCCCAGGAAAGCGTTTGGGCCTTTTTAAAAAGAGCATTTCGGGGGCTGGCCGTTTCATTAAAACGTCCATTCTGCAGAATGGATGATTTGAAAATGAGCATTCTGCAGCATGGACGGTTTAAACCGCCCAGACTGCAGAATGCTCTATGTCAAACCTTCCATTCTGCAGAATGGATGGTTTGGCATAGAGCATTCTGCAGTTTGGGCGTTTTTTTTCTCGCCCAATAGCCGCTTTCGGGGTTTGAGCCTAACATATACACGTATATCCTCATTATTATTTTTTACTCTATACAATGTATTGCGAGAAGAATGCCTTGCTTTTTTCATATTTTATGAAAAACTAAACATTATAACAAAAATATTGCATTGATGTTTTATACCCATTTTATACCAGGGGTGGAGATAAATGGGTAACTCGTGGGATAAAATTCACATTTTACCCCATTTTGCTTAAAAATCTCCACTAAGAAAATTAAAAGGGCAATTTCATACCTATACAGGGAGTTAATGAATTCAGTTGACAAACATCTATGGGTAATAGAGGGGACCAAGACAAACATATTTCATATACGAACCTGTGTCCGAAAACACCATCTGGACAGGGTCAATAAACAAGGAACAGGTCCTTCAGATGCGTTTCCAGACCCAGGTTCCTATGTGAAATATGTTTGTCTTGGTCTCCTCTATTACACCTAGAATTTAGTCGATTGAATTCATTAACTCCCTTGTATAATATCCCTTCTAGAATCCTTTACTAGCTTAGTGAAAAAATATTTATACTGATTTAATAAATGTAAATAAAATCGGAAACTTTTTCGTGTAGTCACACACATGTAACGGGATAAAAATATTCTTTTAGGACCCTTCTTTCATGTGTGTAGAATCAGTAACAAAGGAAGTACTCGCTGTATTAAAAACTACCCATTTTACCCCACCTGACCCTACTCATTAGGTTAATTTAAATAGATTATTTGGCTTATTTGGCAGTAACATAAATAAGTAAATTTTAGCAGTAAATGGGATTACTTTTCATTTTAAAAACCAGGATGGTTTCTTTTTTTTAAACCACTTGGTTTAAACCAGCCAACCCTGATAAAAACAGATAAATAATTATATTTAAAAAATTAAATGTTTAGTAACCTGGAAAGTAACAAGCCAGCTGGGCATCTCCAGAGGTGGATTGTTCCGGGAAGGCATAACTGCCCTCTGGTTCCGTACTCGCCTCTCTTTCCCACTGAAATAAAATAATAATAGGACTATTGTTGGGTTTGTTTTTCCTCTCACTCCACAATCTAGTAACTGAACATGTCTGTTAGGCAGTATCAACATCTCTTTATCAGTATATGTTAAGTCTACTTAGAGCAAAACCAGCAAGCATAATGAAAGAGTCAGTGAAATGAAAGTAGGCCAGACTACTGTAGGTGTCCAGGATCAAAATCAAATGATCATACAGATATCCTGTAAAGTAATTTAAGTATCTTTTACATGTAATATAAAAAACAATTTTTAAAAACTTGTCTGGCAACATCAGAGAAAAGAGCCAAATGACAAGACCCGTGGGGGGGTCTTGTCATTTGGCACTTTTCTGATGCATTGGCTGCACCATAGAAGAAAAAGGTGTATCGCAAGTGTAGAACTTGGCATCAGGAATATGGGAACATGAAATGCACCCTAGGCTGAAAACGCCTGAAGAGCAGTACTGCATATTGCATGTCACTCATTACCAATAACAGCTTATTTCATTGCCTTCACTTGCAGTTCCCTTCCATCCAATATTCCAGATTCCTTTTTGGCAGTTTGGTCCAAAATTATCAGGTGGCGGTACATTTTCAAATAGTTGCTGTAATTCATCTCGTGAATTTTTTAAACGATGTTTTGAACTGTTTTAAGGCTCAAGATATGTTGAGGAGAGTGGAGAAGGAGTTGAGGATGCGGAGTAGGCAGGCAGGCTCGTTAGGAAGTCTTTCGGATCACAAGGACTGGAATTTAAGATTTGTCATCCCAATTCTGCAGCAAGTAAAGGCAAAAACTTGAGAATAAAGTAATATGATTTTAGATTTATAGTATACATTTTAAGAATGAAGGTGTTCAGAAACTTTTTATATTTAGATTACAATGTCTCATTGAAATTTACCTCTCCCCGTAATCCTCCCAGTTGAGCTTCTTACAAGGTTGAGGCGCTGGATCAGCATCACCTTTTCGTTTCCTCTGAAAATAATAAAGCAACGTGAAAAATGCTAGCAATACAGGGTGTCCACAATGAAGATCCCTAGTTTTAACTTGCTACTATTGCGCAAGTTACTGGACAATGGTGTTGAAATTGTACGAATGAGAAGGGACACTCATCAAGTTTATGTAAAAAAATCAGTAGTCTTCCATGTGTGCTCCTTTAGTAGCAAGCACAATTCTAAGCCGATAATCTCCCTCCCCGAGGTACTCTCCAGCATGTCAGGAGTGATGGAGGACACGTCCTTATTTGGGCTGTCCACTTTAGTTGTCTTGGAAGTTGTGGAAAGGGGGAATTTGTCCAACACTTCCAGCACTTCTGTGATCAACTTAAGCTCGGCTAACCACCACATCCTCTGCAGATGCTATGTTTGCATCTTCTAACAGCATCCCCCACAGGAGCACCATAGGCCATTCCAAAAATTCAGGATTGTTGAGTCTCCAGACCATTTAAACAACCAAAACCTTAAATACCTCTGCAAGTTTATTTTTTACCACTCTTTGAAACTAGGGAGGTTCATTGTGGACACCTTGAATAAACAAGGCACACTATTGTATATTTTAAACAATAACCACATACAAGGTGAAGGGAAACTCGCGGGCAATCGCCAAGTAGACTGATAGTACTCGCAACACTAATGTGCAATTGGTTTTTGGCTCTGTTGCGTAGTTAATGCATACGATGCCCTTAAAGTGTAGAGGGCCAGATGGTAAAATATGAGGTAAAATCAACAAAGTGTATGGGTGTCGTATCCGGATTCTTACTTCTTACTAGGCAAATGTGCATAACGGAGTTTTTCTTAACAACAAAACAACGACGAACATTGTAAGTGTGATAGTCACAATTATTTTTAAGTTTTGAACACCTTTCGTCTCTGGATATAGAGGTAGGCTTCCTCAGAGTTCTGTACTTTAAAAAATCCAAACTTTAATTCAAATCTTCCATAACTCAAAAGTTTTTTCCCGGTCATATGGAGATTCGATTTATAGAAGTTTTACTGTAAGAACATATTTTCATGGCACCAGTAGTTCATGGCCAATTGCTTGAGTTACACATGATATACAGTAATTCACTGGAACTTTCAGGTAAGTTAATAAAATAACTGCTCAGTCAAAGCTGGTTGCACAATATGGCAATACCTCAAGTAGGGTATTACAGCACTGGAGAATCGTGCATACATATATTTTAGGCCAGGAGCAAATCAGGCAATTTCGGTGACATCAGCCTGATCTGTTGCATCGAGACAGGATGCACGTGCAACTTTCCGTTGACAATACATCACATTGCACGTCTGACGCGAATCATGCAATGTCAATGAGATCTCAGTCGCAGAATTGCAGTAGAGTACTCCAGAATTTCAGGGAAGTAATAATCCTCATAGTTCATGAATGAAGTCATTCTTGATTACTGTTGGTGTACTATCCCTGCTCCATGGGCCACCGGTACTGGTATGACGTCACCGGTATAAGTCACATACTTTGGTACAGTATAGCCTAGTACTTACTTATTGCCAGAAATTCACAACATTAGCATGGGGCCCTCGGGCAACTGCCCAAATGCCCACAAGTTAAGACGGCCATCGTTACAACAATTAAATGCAATTAAGAACTCCTCTGTATCAAATATTCACTCCAACCTGTGCGCTGCCATCTTGGAAGTTGCATGCGATGGGGGGAGTTTTCAAGCAGTGTGCGAAACCTGCAACCCCCATGTTACGTTGGCCGAAAGCGGCATGCGCAGCTTGTTTATGCAACCAGTCACTGCAACGTTGCATCGAAATTGCATGATTTGATCTTAGCACATTTTTTGTCACAAACCATATGTAACGTAAATAACTAGCTGTTGTCCACCATTGTCATAAAAATCAAATGCAACATCCTGGAAGGTTCCTAGCCCTTTCTGAGGCCATTTTAAACGTGTGAAAATTGCAAATGCTCAACTTCCAAGCCCGGGTTTTCACTCCTCAGAGAACAGACGTTAAAATATTGAGTTTCACTTTTCATCTAATATTACAGGTAGTCCCCGGTCTATGAACGGGGTTACGTTCCTGAAAATGTCCATAAGTCAGATTTGTACATAAACCGGAACCCTGAGAAACTGAGTATACATACAGTTTAAAAACAAATACATATTCAACAAACCGCTTACATCATGTGTGTTTGTTTATATGCGTGGAAAAACATCGTTTCCCAATTATTTATGTTGAACTTGGAATCGGTCAACGTATCCAGAAGTGATTGAAAGTGAAGGGATAATATAATGAATTATATCCTTCTGGGGAGCCTTGGGAGCCCATTCGTAAATACAGATCACCATAAGTCGGGTCGTTAGTAAACCGAGGACTACCTGTACTAGCAACAACTTGCCCTCAAAATTATTGCGGTACATTGCCAAAATCAATTCTAGAAGATCCCTTTTTAGAAATAATGCCTGTACAGATGTCTGTGACTTTGCTAGCTGAAAGCGGATGATGATGGAACCTAATTATGCTTATTAGTTATGAGTTTGACAATGTAATGTTGGGTATTCAGGTCTCTGCAACTGTTACATGAAAAAGAAAGTTGCACTTACCAAGATGTTAATATTGGCACAAGTTTCAGAAACACCTATGGATGACGAGGTCAATATCTCCTCCACTTCACTCTCCTCCTGATCACTCAATTCAATGGTATTGTCTCCTTTTTCATCAGGTTCCTCTAGAAGTACCTCCTCTTCATCCCCTCCTACATTTCCACTACCTTCTTCCTCTTCATCATCATTGAACCATGCAAGATCGTCTTCTTCTCCTTCTTCTTCCTCCTCCTCCTCCTCCTCCTCCTCCTCATCAGACT
The DNA here is from genome assembly GCA_000934665.2 of Catajapyx aquilonaris. Lineage (NCBI taxonomy): Eukaryota > Metazoa > Arthropoda > Diplura > Dicellurata > Japygidae > Catajapyx > Catajapyx aquilonaris. The sequence continues at coordinate 37,570 of KZ538484.1, read as the reverse complement.
TCTCCACATTTTCATCGTCCACTTTGCAACAACTGGAGAGAGCTACCACCAAAGAGGTTCTATCCTCAACTCCTTCCCCAATTTCATTATTGTCTGGTTCAACCTGAGAATCACCACACTCGCCACTGGCGTTACTGGCACCAGTACTGCTAGATGTGGAACTAGCATCCCCCCCATTGTTTTCACCACTACCACTGAATGATGCATCTTGGGATTCTTTGCAACTTGCCACTTCTGAGCAAGATGAGGCCATTATCCAGCCAAACCTAGAAGACAAAAAAGTTAGTTGAAATAAAAAAACAGTAAAATCTCGATATAACACTCCCTCATATAATGATATTCCACTTTTAACGCTCCCTTTTCCCGGGCCCTCATCCCCAGAAGGTCATATGATAAATTTTCCCGCTTATAGCGCTGCCCACTTTCAACGCTTTCCTGCATATACAGCTCAGTTTTCCTGTTCCCCAGAGAAACTTTTCCCGCATATACAGTAGAGCATCGATTATCTGAATACTGATCAACCGAAACAATAATCAACCGAAACATCGTTAACCGAAAGCGCTCGAGTCGCAAATTCAAATTTGCGTTCCATTTAGTTCTGTTAGCAGCCACTAGTGCTGTGGCGCTGCAGCGCTCACCCCCTCCCTGCCAACCAGCCTACGTGACCAACCTCGCGTCGTCAGTGGCGTGAGAGCCTTCGCTATACAGTTGTGTGTTTAATATCAGTTTCTTTGTTTCATATTGCTCCTATGACACCGGTATACCATTTCACCCCGCAAATGATCGGTTATCCGAAAAGTCAGTTATCCGAACACCCCCAGCCCCCAATTGTTTCGGATAATCGATGCTTTACTGTAACATCAAAAGGTGCATCGTGAGTACATAGAGGGCCAGAAGAGGGTTGGTTGGGCAAGTGATGTGGCAATGGCGGGGAGAGACTGCTGAGCTGATAGGCTTGCTGAGTCCTAGCTGGATCTAGCCTGAGACCCGTGGAGGAAGGGAGGGAGGGACTTGAAAACAGGCTGTCGGTATGGGAGCGATGAGCAATTATTGACAACAAGTGATGCATAACACTTTCCATGTAGGCCTACTTTAGATGTATGAGGGCCTGTGTGGCATGGTGTAAGGTGGCGGGACTTGTAGCCAAGTGTTAAACATGTCAACATTACAGAGAGGCAGCTTGTGTGAACCATGACCCTGGTTAGTCACTATTGTTTTCGGTGCTTCAGGGGTTATTTTCATGATCTACTTGGTACGTTGGCAGGTCAGTTTAGGTCAGTGGTTTCCAACCTTTTACCAACTGTGACCCCCTAAACATGTTTCCATAAATGTGCGACCC
>KZ538484.1:0-36199 GCA_000934665.2 Catajapyx aquilonaris | reverse complement strand
AAAAAAAAAAAAAAAAAAAAAAAAAAAAACCTGAACGAAGGCTCGCGACCCCCCGTGACCCTGCCTGCGACCCCCAGGTTGGAAACCATTGGTTTAGGTTAATGTGGTTTATAAGCATCCATCTACATAGCAATAGTGAAGGCATTCATTTCCTGAGAAGGGTTCATTAAATTGCATTTCCCGCATGTAACGAATTCCCTCTTATAACACTACTTTTGGGTAGTCCCTTGAAGAGTGTTATATCAAGGTTTAACTGTATATACCATATTACCTCATATTACTTCACACCTTACAGTGGCATGCTGGAATCAAACCAGGTCAACCAGCATGCTGGTATATCCCGGAGGTGGCTGGCATGCCACAATAACCGAGGTACATTTCCAGAATTTTCATCCTTGTCAAATTTTTTGGAATGCATCTGGTACTGTACTACAATAATGTTACCGTGAAAAATGTGCGAGTATAGGGCTGTGAGAATATGCAAGGTCATCTGTTGCACAGGGCATAGAATGTGACCAATCCCACATTCAGCCTGCTCTTAGGGAGGAATCCTCCAAACATTACAAAGGATCAAGGCAAATTCCTTCAGTCGTTCAGTTTGCCCCGCACTTACAAGCATGCATAAGGGGATGTGACACATTTTTCTGCCATATCTTCCCCCTTGTGGGAGAAAAAAAATACCCCTCCACTACCAACTAAGAGGTTGATTATTTTTACACATTGATCATATGGATTATATTATAGCAGCGGTCGGCAACCCGCAGCCCGACTCTGTGTGGCCCGGCGACACATTCACCTATTTTAAAAATTAACATATATAAAAACAAATAATCTGTTTGAATCGGCCGCCTTCACTTTGGCCGGCCCAGCACAGAGGACACCACCTACCCCTGGTAACCTTCTCAAGAATGAAATTCATGAAATCTAAGTGTAGGATGACAGATGATCATCTGCATCATGGTCTGCAAATTGCAGTAAGTAACTTAAATGTTGATGTGCATGAGATTGCAGGGAAGGTCCAACCTCAACCTTCACACTAAGCAACAGTGTCAACAGTCCTGATGTGTGAAGGTTCAGGTCGAAAATGTAAGCCTACTATGCAAGAGCAACTGGTGCAATAGTAAGCTGTTAATAATATGCAACACATAGTAAATTGGCTGTGCGTAACATTTTGTGTTATTCTTTGCGTGTGGGGCCATAGTATCATTTACACCTTAAATGGAAAAATAAAATCCAGACAGGTGTCATTTAGAGTAGTTCTCTACATGCTTCTAAAATGTAACAATTTTTAAATCAGAGAATATTGGACTAAAGAAATTGTTATATGAACCAGTGCTAGCTCAAATTCATCTAGTGGTGCAGTGATTCACACATCAGTTGAGTGACACAACTGGCATCATTTCCTAACTTGTATATCTTTTTTTAAAGTCTCGAGCTATTGTGACCTTAACGTGTGATAAGGATTTTATATGCACTAGCATGTGAAGAAAGACTATGATGAGCTTCACAGCAGTGGTCTGGAACCAAACCCACTGTATTAGAGAGGTACTTCTGCAGCATAGTAACAGTCACACTACCTCAGTAATTATGGACTAGGCAGCCCTGCACTGCATTCAGATTGCTTGTTTACTCTAGCGCACTGCGCTGCATCGATGTAGACAATTCTGAATTAACTTCTTGGAACTCAGAAGCCAGTGTTCCAAAACCAGTTTTCATATTAGTGGCACACGAACAGTGTAGACACTAATTGTACAGTGCAGTTTAGTAACACTGACAGTAGCATGTGAAGGGTGTCCTTACTTTTTATTGGATCACAATATAGAGTTTTTAACCCTTTGTCTCCCACTTGATAATGCACTCTTTGGGTGGGGGTTTAAAAAGAGTGCCCTAGATGAAAATCACGGGCACCATTGGTTTCGCTCTCGATTCATGCACAAGAGGGGTCTGAACATTGCGAGACATACCAACCTACGTTGCATATCAAGAGAGGGCATCAACCGCCTCATATACTATGCACAAGACGGTACCGTCATCCTATTGCCACATCTACGCGGGTTCTTTTTAGGCGGCTTCCACCCCTCTAAAAAATTCAAGATAATTAGATATGATTGCCCAGTCTCTCTGATGAATTATGAAACCATAACGTGTCCGCTTAAATAATTTTAAAGGTCCGGTTTAAAAGGAAGTAATGTGATCCGCCAGGTGCAACAAAAGGCGGCTCAGGTGTCAAGCGGGCACCGCCAAGAGCTAGGAGCAGTCCGTCCTGCCAATCAGGAGTGAGGATACTTTTCATGACCAAAATGGCACCAGGGGAGATTGCCTACCCTTCACAGATTGTTCAGATTTTTTCCCTGGCAAAAAGTCACAGAATCTCAGGAATTTTTAAATGGTTTTCACCTGCACGTCTACTTATAGGGAAATATGTGGTAGGGAGCTATGTGTATTTAAATTCATGGAGTAAATGTTTGTTTACAATGAATGAGACCTTTGGCCTATGACGTCTTGCCATTAAAAATATCATGCGAGTAGCGTAAATACTCATGGACATAGCCTTAGGTAACTCTTCTAGTTTCTATGGCAAAAGAAATTTCCGTTGGGGTTATACCAGTGTATTTTTAAAAAATATTTCATTTTGTTGCATTATAATGCAACCAAAATGGGCCACGGGAGACAAAGGAATAACCCACTATGAAACTCTGTCCTTGTCAAATAAATCAGGAGAATATGAGCACAACTATACAGCGTGAAGGGAAACTCGCGCCAAATCGCCAGGTAGACTTATAGTACTCGTAAAACTAATATAGGGATGTGCAATTAGTTTTGGGCGCCGTTGCATAGTTAATTCGTACGGCGGCGTCAAAGTTTCGTGACGTCACCTCCGTTCCGCCAGCTACAAAGAAACAAAAGCCATCTCGAGGGCCTCCGAACAATCCCGCCTTGGGTTCGTAACACATTGTCCATGTGTAATATGTGATCAAATCCTATCAAAGTAAGAATCCGGGTACAACACCCATGCACTTGTCATTTTTTACCTCATATTTTACCATCCGGCCCTCTACACTTTAAAGGCGCCATACGCATTAACTACGCAACTGTGCCAAAAACTAATTGCACATCCCTATATTAGCTTTGCGAGTACTATCAATCTACCTGGAGATTTGGGCGCGAGTTTCCCTTCACCCTGTATAAAGTATATAATATGATGTCTCACATCATGAGAACAAATCCACATTACACGTTGAAAATGTCCACCATCTACTTCCCAGTTATGTGACACACCATATTGGAAAAAAATTGCTGAAGCACCATGAATAAAAATTACTGCAACCTCAAATTTGATGTTCTTTTTCACCTGTTCAAATTGGCTTGGGTTTGTTAGTGTACACTCTTCCTTTCAGATGACCCAGTAAGATTATCTAGAGGGATCATGTCTGGCGATCCATATGACCACAATTCTTTTGAAATAATCCAGTTTTTGGGAACCGTTTTGGATTTCAATTGTCTGTAACAGACCCGGAATGGCATGGTAACATGTCCATGGCATAGCTTTTCTTTGATCCCACTGTATGCTTTCAGGCATTTCTGTTGCATGTAGTAGAAACTTGTGCAGTATAATGATTTTTTCCGGAAAGGAGCAAATCCACTGTAATAAGGTTTCCCTGTACTAGGTCCTAACCATGGGCAAATCAGTCTACACTTCGATTGGTTCAAGAATGACAATTCTCAGTAAGATGTGGGTAACTTCTTAGCATGCAACTCATCCCCCAAACACAGAGTAATTATGCCATGTGAGGTGTCACATTTTTGTATTAGAAATAAAGGCCAGTTAAGGCCCCTACTGAGTGCAGAACTTCAGCAAAATCCAGTTTTCATATCCTACAACAGGTATACAACTTGGGTACAACTGCACAAGCATTAATATTCACAAAGGATACATTCAGCTAATGATGAATCCACAACATAAAGGCAGTCATTGCAGGAAATTATGATCACTAATACAAACATACCATGCCAATCAATACCATAATTGATGATGAATGCAAGATATAAACAATTTAAAATTTTAAGTTGCCAACCAACTTTGATAGCTCTGTACATGTATTTGACTCATGATCTAAAAAAGCAGGTTCAAACTTTTCTCTGTAGTCATCCAAGATTAGGTAAATGAGATATTTGGAATGGGTGCTGGTGTAGGAGGCAGAGACAAGACGACGCTGAGAGAGGGAAGTGGAAGATGATGAAATGGAAGTGTGATGACATTTTATTATGTTTTAAACTTTAACTATATCTTCTAATGTTTATTTATGCTTATTTTTGAAAATTAAGTTTCTTTCACCTTCCAAATCAGTATAAAGTATGTGATTTAATTCCTAGTCAGTTAAATACACAGATTCTGTGGCACCTCATTTAGCATAATTACTGCTCTGAGTTATAAGTGTTCACTGTTATGGCCAGCTAGTGGCTTGTCCTCATAGTGGTAAATGACCTCTCTGGCCAGCACCAAGTCAATTTGTGCCTGGAAACCATTGTTGAACCTAGTGGCTGTCACAGAAATGTGTCCAAAATGATTTCCTGGTTGCAAATAGGCCTTAGCTGGACATGTCACTTCTCATGAATATGAAAATAGGCCATAATGTGAATACATTCTGGTGGTTATTAACTCCCACAACTCCTAAACTTGTTGTACTCCTAAAAATAACCGAAACATTTGATTGTAGCCTAAGGGCAAGATGCCCTAAAGTCGTAGTGACGATGTGTAAACTCAACATGGTGACCATCTCATGCTACACTTCAGTCACATGTGAAAACATCACAACCACATTGCACTAATCACTCACAACAGGCCCATGTCAAAATGCAGGCCTATCACAATTTCATTACAACACAATTCCCATTGTATTTCCCCAGACGTCTAAACTGCCACATATGCCTTCTCGCCCCGGGGTCAACCTCTGTCCCACAATTTCCCCAAGTTCATAAGTGACCTCTCAGTGACCCCACCTCCTGCTTCTCCTCTCCCCGAAACAAGCCTTAGCTCCCCCTCTGTCACCAAAACTTTTTTCCTTTCTTCCGATTTTCTCTCCATCTTCGGTTCACTCACGACGTGTACACATACCAGCAAGTGACGGCACACACCATACACAACAATGCACGAGGGTGCGGCAAGAAACAACACAGCACAAACCAATCTACCATTACCCAGAAAAGGTTGCCTGGCGCGGACTGGCTGAGTGGCTGGTGTCTAGGGTGGAAGGGAGGGAGGGAGAGAGGGGGGGAAATTCTAATAATGGGAGAGGGGGCAAGTACGGGATTCAGCTGTCCAGCCTTCTCTTCCTACGGGATTGGCTGGCGGGGATTTGCAGTTGTAACATCACGAGAAGTACAAATTACGCATGCGCATTCAGCTGGGGGGTACGCTAAGATTGGTATGCTCTTCGGAATCAGACGCATGCGTGCTTTCACATACACGGATTATGATTTACGAATTTGTTTTGTCCTGAGGAGCACGGTGAGAAGACAAGGGGCCAGATGAGGCCAAGTGTGGCTTGAAACAATGTGCATAATTAAGAAAGATTATATCTTATGTTTATATTTGATGTTATGTCAAAGTTGGAGATTGCGTCTAAAAATAATGTAATCAAGTAGCGTTTTGAGGTTAGGCCAATTATAGCTAATTTCAGAATCACGGTTACTTGTTATATTAGCTTTGGTGCAGGTGTACAAACTATTTAAATCTGATTTAAATCTCGAAGGGAACCTATTGCTATGCTGAATTTTGCAACAGATTATACTGTCATTCTGACTGGGCAAGGTCAAGATAAGGTTTTTGAGTCGAGAGCATTAGTTTCGTAAACATTATTGTTAAAAGTAGCACTTTGATATTGTGGCGGTCGCAATATGCAAGACAATAACAGAGTACACAGCAGGGTGTACCTGTACTGCGGGTTAAATGCTAGAGATGATAAAATATTTTTCCTCTGCTACTGTGTAAAAAGTTCTTTGGATTGAGAAAGTGATTTACACACATATCAGCGCCGTAATGGGTCCAGTTGTATGAACCCATCAATTCCCCAATGATGATGTGCAACAATGTAAATGATGTACAACAATGTAAATGATGTACAACAATGTAAATGATGTACAACAATGTAAATGATGTACAATAATGTAAATGATGTACAACAATGTAAATGATGTACAACAATGTAAATGATGTACAACAATGTAAATGATGTACAATAATGTAAATGATGTACAATGATGTACAATAATGTAAATGAGGTACAATAATGTCATAGCGCAACTGGAGACGAGTTTTACAGAGACGGTTTTAGACAACCGGGCTGCGATTAGTTAATCCAGAACGCCTATACAGATATGACAGCATCATTGCCAAAATGGATGTTGAGAGNGGGGGGGGGGGATTTTTGAGGTTACAATAATAAACGTGGCAAAGCCTGGGCAAAGCTAGCTAAATATGTCTTGATGAGGGTCATAACGTAGAAAACAAAGGGTGCTGCTGTACCTTGGCTATATAGACAATCATAATACACCATAGCAGGGGTCGAAATATTCGGATGCAAAGGTGCAATTTGCATTCCAATATATTATTATCTGATGAATTCCAAACTGCGTGACATGGACATCCACATAGATCCATGTGGACTTTTCGGCCACGAAAAGTCCACGCGTATCCACGTGGACCATCCTCATGGAGCCATGTGGATCTAGGTGGACCATCCTCGTGGACCTATGTGGATCATCCTTGTGGATCTATGTGGATCATCCTTGTGGATCTATGTGGACCATCCATGCAGATCCATGTGTACCATCCATGAGAATACTCCTAGGCAGGTATTAAGTAACATTACACAGTTCATTGCACACAGTCACACACTTATTTTTGACAGAGCCTTCGACGTCTTCATTATTAGTCCTATTGCTGTATAGTATGATGACTATGATCTTAAATTTTCGCATCACTCACCGGACTTACTCCTCATGTCGTCATGGGACTAGCTCAAGGATGAGAATGGTTATTACTATGCATGCCACGATTTAACCCGGACTGATACAGGCTGCCTGATAATTAGGTTTCATTGGTAGTATATATTTCCTGATGTTGTACAAGTTGTTTTTGTGATTACCGTTTTCGGTGAGGCGTTAAAATTAATTATGTGAGAACAACCAGCTCAGCTCAGTGCAAGAAGGGCATGTCCACATGGATCCATGAGGATCACGTGGACATGGACCTGATCCATACGGATATCCACATGGATCCACGTGGATATGGATAGGATCCATGAGGATCACATGGAGAAGTTGGACAGGATCCATGAGGATCACATGGAGCAGTTGGACGTGGACCAGATCCACATGGATATCCACATAATCCATGAGGATCTTTTCAGGAGGATCATGGACGTGGACCAGATCCATGAGGATCACATGGACGTGGACCAGATCCATATGGACATCCACATAATCCACATGGATCCATGTGGATATCCACATGATCCATGTGGATCTTTTCACTGGGGTTGGAGTGCAAAGTTTGCACTCCATTTGGTCCTGCTTTTTAACATAGCTGATCCCAGTAATTAAGAATGGACCCTTTGACGGCGGGGTTTTTGACAGGTTTTTGAGCCGTTTTTTTCATTATTGTCACAAATTCGATGTATGAGTGATATTAGCCCTTTATTGAGGGCAACGTGCCTCATATGCGAGGTCCTGCAGGTTTTTGAACTGGGATCATTAGAGTTTAGACTGAAATAATGGTGCAGTTTGAGGCTCAAACTGCTCCTATATAGCTTGCAGTGGGTCATTAAGTTTCCATGCCAATGTGAACAAACCAAATTAACTGTAGTTCGTGTTAATAACATTAATAGCACATTAACTCTGCTACTAAGGGCCGTTTTCTCGAACAGTGGTTCAAATGTAAACCCAGTTCAAAGCCGGTTTAAACCCTTGACAACAGCCTAACAACAATCAAATCAGAGATTAAACTGGCTTTGAACCCGGTTTACATTTGAACCACACTACTGTTCGAGAAAACGACCCTAACACTGCTGAACAGTTTGGAGAAACCTCACTTTAATCCCTGCTGCCAAATGGTTTCCAGGGTAACCCATTGAGAATCCCTCTCACAGCAGGGTAGGCCCGCTTCCCATGTGATGGCCACGTTTAGTGGCAGCAACTGGCCACAGCAACTGCTGACCACTCTTTTGGAATTACACATGATTGAATGAGAGAGTGCATGGCTAATGGGCACATGTGAATGCTCTCATTCAATCCTGTGTATTTCCAAAAGTAGTCAGTTGCTATGAGCGCTGGCCAGTTGCTGCCACTAAAAGTAGCCACGTGTGAACCGGGCCTAAGAGTCCCCTACAATCAGGGACCCTACACAACCTCTCTTTCATCAGGGTGTCTAGCAAACCAAAGGAAAAAAAATTCCTGATATTTCCAGGACAGAATTCCCAGATTTGTACAGCTCGGTTTGTACGGTGGGGTGTGTATTGACGATTGTTCGGAAAACAAAAAAATACCCGCAATTCGATGACATTTGCGTAATTGTGTTGACAGAAAGAGTTGTAATGTGACTTAAAGAACCGAAACCTACAGAAACAGGTCCCAGGTGAGAAATATCTGAGGCACAAACCTCTCTGTACAGTGAAAATTAGTCACTGAGAGTTCGCAAGAAAAGAAAGACGTTATCACCATAAATTCCTGCATGATGCTAGAGAAAATTGGGAAAAATTAATGTACTTTAAATATGATTATCTGGTTGTCGAGGGGAACTGCTACATCCGGAGTGATGATGGCCTGAGTCAGACGGCAATGATTTGTCTAGTAGCAGAGAAAATTATTCCTCCAGTGAATTTTGGTTGAGAAAGCTCAAAATTCCATGATAATTATGAGACAACCTGGCCCACAATATGACATCATTCCCTGTACACCTGGATGAAGGATATGGAAGATCATCACCGCAGATGCTAGGTATTGAAGCAAGGGGTTAACCACTTTGGTATCTGGTGTACACCTGCAGTTGTACTCCCAGGTACTCCTTAGGTACCTTACACTTTGGTACTCCTTGGTAGCCTACTCCTTGAATTTGGTACTCCAGTGTACACTTTACAGTCGAGTGGTTAACCCCTTGTATTGAAGCCTTGGGCAATTTCCTCCATGTGGTAAGGGGACATCCCTCCACATGGGGGCATTAGAAATATTACTGGCATGGTGGAATTAAATAATTAATGAAAGTGATTACCAATAGGTTATGCTGAAACAAAGAAAAAGTATGTGTGGCTATAAACTACTGGTACTCCAATGTACAGCTCATATCTGGGAATAAGGTGTTACCAATAATTTATCAGACCCAGGAAATTTGTTAATTGAATTTCACTTCAATTTCTTGAGGAAATATTTACTGACATAAAAGGCCATTTAAATAATAGCTACCAGTTTCTTTCAAGATTTTGCTACTTTGTGTGATTGTAGACATGCAGCTACATAATATTGCTTTGGTTTATCTGTACCCTGGAAAATTCAGTCAAAATCCTGATTAGAATCCAAATTCCCCACCGGCAACCATGGCCCGGACTACTCCCGCCATTCTACCTACGCTCTGGCTGATCGGGGGACCTGGCTGATCGGGGGACTCCCCCGACTTGGCGGGAAGGAAAGTTGTTCCCCGCCGGAAACAGGGAGATATGCTTTGGTCCATCTCTGCTGGAATCACCCATCAGCAGACACACTTGTATGAGACACCAAACCAATTAGCTTGTCTGATTTTCCTCATCCCATATTACTTTTTCCAATTTATGAAGACAAACAGGTTACATTTCATTCATTATGTAAACAAATTAACTCTTTTAAACTTATTTATTGTAATTCATCAGGAAGTCAACACATGGTTTACCCCGATAAATATAACAACTCCGCATGTCCTGTACAACTTCCCTTGATGTTTTAATATTCTTTTATGTTGGGGAGGGGGAAAGGGTGAAGGTTTCATATTTTTTGCTTCAATATATACTCGTAGAGTTAGCCTTGAAGAAAGTATTGCTTATTGTGGTTGGCTGTTGTATCGGTTTTCATTCCACTCATCATTGTTACAAATAAAGGGACATTTTTTCATGGTTAAAATATACATTATGTGCACACATCTTAGTAGGATATACTGTACCTGGGGAACATGAGCTGGTCCAACTAAAATCTCTCAAAATGTAAGGAAAACAAATGTGATGGACTGGCTCATTTCCCACACTGAAAGGATTGATTTGAGCATTTACATTTATTTTTGGTCTACTTGTGAAAACTTCAACTGCAAAAGAAATCTGGAGAAAATAATATCATGATAAATTATTATTAAATCAAGAAAAAAGGAGAATGATGAGCCGATTAGTTCAAGCACATGAAAGGCACAAGAGAAAGTATATATAGGTACATACAGAGCTAGTCTAGTAGACTTATACACTATGTACAACTCTTTTGACCACGTCACTGGGAACATAAGATTTAAGAAATTAACTAATGTAATATCAGAATCAAATGCTCATAAGTAAATTTCCTGCATCCCTTGGCTCAATGTGGCTTCACATTCATCTTCAGTTCATTTTTTTTTTGTTTTTTTTTGAAATTGTTCATAGGAAAGAGAAGTATAGGGAGATCAGTTTGGAACAAATGGTTGGCTAGTCTTACGCATAAAGTTCTTCTCAACCATACCAGAAACAGTACCTTTACCAATATGTTGGCATAGGCCAACCAAAATTAGAGGTACTACAGCTGGACATTCCAAGAAACATTCACTCCTAAGCATATGAGACTGGGAGCCAAACTGGGCAACACTAGGGCAACACCTACTAGTACAAGTGCAGCAAAAGTAATCAGTAAATAACAAATGGTGATCACATATAAAAAAATTAAAGCAACATCCCAGTCTATGAACACATTCAGCTGACACTATAATGACACCCAACTAATCTCTTAAGTGTGATGGCCATATTGGAAACCAAAATTAATTTCATACCAGGAGCATGGGTAGACTAATTGTCACACAATTCTACATTTAAACTGTACTTCACAACATATTTCACTTATCTAATCATTTGGTTGACCATTATTACATGTTAATTCCTGTGTGATGTTTGAGATATGGCTAAATTATTATTACCATGAATTATTTCCATGAAGATGTGTTAAGCATGACTGAAATGGAAATATCTTGGGTACGTCAAGTTTCCCATTTAATGAGAACACATTGCAATATAAAAATTTAGAGACATACAAAAGGGTAGTGTTGTGTATTTGAGGGCTGAATTACTAAATGCAAATGCATCATTGACCCTTAACATCATGTCGCCAAGAAATAAATAATTTAACCCTGTTCATATCATTTTTAAAGGGAAAATGTAATGATTTGCATGAAGCAATAAAATTTTTTACAGGTTATCCTGCATTATTGCACCTCACTCTGTAGATATGATTATTATGCTTAATCACATTCTTAATGACGTGAACCTCACAATCTTTGTGTTAGATAACAAATCTTGTTAACATTTAATTCACTGAAGCCTGGTGTCCATATGCCTTACAACATATACAGGGTGTCTAAACTTTTTTGTCCGAACAGTTATCGGAAAAGCCTATGTATCTTTTAGCTATGTAGCCAGAATATGCCCCAACATTCCTGGCACATATCTCAACAGTTGAGGGATGTGCCAGGAATGTTGGGGCATATTCTGTCTACATAGCTAGAAGATACATAGGCTTTTCCGATAACTGTTCGGACAAAAAAGTTGAGACACCCTGTATTTGACTGCACTAACTTGTAAGATGCACCTAACAAGTAAGCTGTGAAAAGTTTGACACAGTCAATTAGCTCTGCAATGTTAGCCTTCTCAAACCCTCTGGACATGGTTCACTCCGCCAAGTTGACCATGCAACTACAAAGCAATACATAGAGCAATATACCACATATACTGCAGCAATCGTACATACACTGCCTAAGTTGGCCTCCACCAGTTGGGAGGTAAAATGAAATGGATTGCTCATTTCAATCATGCATGCACTTCCCACTGGTTGATTCTAATGTGTATCAGGGAGTGGAATGCACATGCATAACTGGAAAGAGCAAGCAATCACATTTTATTCTGTAGTACTAAATCTTGAGGCAGAGACCATCCACTGCCATACCTGAACACACCCCACTCTAGATCACCCATGTTGAGTGTTATAAAATTTAGTAAGACACAGAGTTGTCATATGCCATGCATTCAACAGAAGGTACATTTGCAAGCATAAATAAGATGTGGATGGTAGTACTTCCCTTGCTAGTAGAGGAGCAGCCAGTGTCATCATTACACAATCAACATATGGTGTTCTCAGCCTATCCTAGACTAGTAGGCCTACACTGGTGCTGTTGGTGAGGGGCAGATGTTGTGCAAAGAGCCCTCAGGCAGAGGAAGAGGTCTAGTCTACCGTCCCCATCTTTATGCTAGCGACTGTACCTTGGAAATTAACAAACATAAAACATGACAACTCTGTTTCTTGCCAGGCATCTTATCACCCTTGGTTATTGTGTTGGGTTATCCAGCATGGGTGGAATTCATAAAAGGTGGTGGGTGGGAGCGGCCTTACAGAGAAAGATGAAAAATACTAAAGCACTGCTTAAATACGCAAGAAGAAAGATTCTTTATAACAGCACTAGCCTACGTTGCTGCGAAGAAACTTTGAATTTAAAAGATCTTCATACAAATGACACTGAAGCAGAAAATGAAATCACTTCAAAGATACAATACTACCCAGTCACATTACCATGTCAGCTTTGCAGGCAAGATCCAACTCCATTTGGTGAGGAGTGGTGAATGGGATGGCATAATAGTGGGGGTGTTTAAAACCAACCATATCGATAGGAAGTCAACCATTTGAAGCTGACCAGCAGAGCGGCTAAGATCAAAATCGCAAGTGAAACAGCAAGTGTGCTTTTCACCTGTCAAATGCAAGTAAACAAACAAATATTGAAAGAAAAATGCATGTGCTTGTAGGAAGGCACTTTTAAAGCAGAAGGAAATGTTTGTGTGAATGCCCCATAACATATGGAATGTGTGTGGCTATGAGTCACACAAATTCCATACATTTTATAGTTGACTTCGCATAACTTCAATTTTAGTAACAACCACCAGAAAAATAAGAGAATTTATGTAGTTGGAAAACCCTGTACTTTGAGTCTAGAAACAAATGATGTGCTGGGCAACATTAAGTTGAGGGATAATTGCACACAAATTCCTGCTAAAAATGCTTTTCACTTACTTTCCTTTATTAGGCTTGTAGTCATTAGCTTGGCCAATTTTATGGCATCATAATGACATCATTTATTGCGTCATCAAAATATTACTGCTGAGGTACACTACATTTTAATGAATGTGCTTACTCAAATAACAACCATTACAGAATAAGGTGCAGAAAGTGCAGTGCCATTGGAATAATTCCACCAGTTGAAAAATTAACTTTCCCATGTGTTATGGTTGTGTGACAAGAAGGAGTCAAATTAATTTAATCACACTTTCAGTCCAGGACTAACCACCCCTAATGTTTGTAACAGTAAAAATGTACATGTGGATGTCTTTATATTGCACAGCATCATGGAAGATTTCATTTTCACATCAAACTCATACGACAACATTCTTGCATTTTTCCATTGTAATTCTCATGTCCCACATAGATAAAAATTGCAGAGGGAAACAAATCTGTGCAGTTGATGCAAGTAACGCAAATATACATCAGAATGTATTTTTTCACAGAAAAAAATATGCATATCCAGAACAGCAGGTCTGGCATTTAAAATCTAACACAGCAATGATATTGTGAGATGAATTGTGAGGTCAAGATTTTTATGATAAAATAATCAGTGTGTCAAATCAAGGTTTGTTAAACTATGGAATCTCACAAACATCTCATATGTCATAATTATGTTGTAACTGATATGCACAAACTAAACCTATAGAAGTTGATAAATGCCATGAGAGGGTTAGAACATAATTACGAGGTAGGCACCAAAAGTTTCTGGCCTGACTATGTTCCAGGTGTGATGGATATAAAATGACAGTGTCATTTTTCAATACTAGTCTTCTTGTACTACAACACACTCCTTACATCTCTGGATTAGCAAACAATACCATTGGAAAAGTACACGTTCAAAGTCCAAAGTTTTGTCTGCAAGTGCTTATAAACTGCCTCCTGCAACTCTTCATTTTTTCTTATTGGAATGTCTTTTTTGAGTTTTGAAAACAGGTAAAAGCCACTGGGGACCAGGTCTGGGCTGTAGGCTGGTTGGTCATGCTCCTCGAAGCCAGAGTCTGTGTTCAGTAGCCCTGGGAGTGAGGCTTTCCTGTTTGTACTTGATTTTCAACATGATCTGAAATGGTGCAACTCGTCTGACTGAAATTAAGTTTACTCAAGTGTGTGACGCAATTTGTGAGTACAAACGTGTACATTCATCCACTCATGAATGGCACTACCTGACACTACCATTGTTTTATTTCCATCACCCCTGGAATATAGTGAGGCCAGAAACTTCTGGTGCCTACCTCGTATGTATAGGCCTACTGCCTTATAGCAAAAATGCAAAATAATAACATTGTTATTTTTAGACAGTAGGGATGTGGCACTATGCAGTAATTGGACAGTTAAAGCTGCTATGAACACATTCTACAAGAAACCACAATGTACAAAATTGATGGCACTCAAGTTTTCACAATTAGAAAGATCTGCACTACTCAAATGAAGGGTATGTTATGTGCAGTCATATAATATAATAGGCAGTCAAAAAGTTTTTTATGACTGATATAGAAACAGGAAGATTCCCTTCAAGTAGAGAAATGGTTATGTTTGTGCATATCAGAAGAGGGCAGTCTTGGCTGCCTTTAATAATAATAATAATAATAATAATAATAATAATAATAATAATAATAATAATAATAATAACTCAGTGCAAACCAGATTCAATAAATCTCAAAATTTAGATCCTTTTACTTAAGGTCATCTTCATCTTCATCTTCTTCATCTTTCCTCTGATCCATTTGGACATTTCCATTTGGGTCTTCTTCCTCTTCACTCTTCACTTCTGCTTTTTCAGACTTACTACCATCCCCTCCTCCTTGTGGGGGCAAAAAGGGCTTGTCTTCTGTCATGGGAGTAGCTGCAGTTATGACAATTTGGGCCACACCCAGACCAGAATCATCACCTTCATCTGCCTGTAAAGTGGTTGCATCAGCATCTGCTGGAGGTGGGTCGCCTTCCCCCTGAAACAGTAAAAGTTACATCAGTTTGGCCTGTATATTCTAAAAAATATGGTTATTTCTTATGTTACATAGTTGGTGGAGCCAGCTGGTAAGGAAGCAATGCCATATTTCCACCACTACAGACGTAAGCTGACTTTTTTTTCCACAAGATACAGGGCATATAGAGCTTTCAGGTCCTTGGTATTTGACGGTGCACTTACAAGTTTTTGAAGATACCTCTGAGTGTCTAATATTCTTCTGCACGTGTGCTTTGTGACACAGCAAAATGAATAGCATTCTACTTCCTGCGATGGAATTTGCCATTGTTGCACAATTCTAACTTAAGGAAAATATCACACTGTGGCCAGAGGCAGAACTACATTATTTCGGGCAGGTCAGACAAAGAGACGGTCCATGGCAAAGGGAAAAGTTTGTTGAAAGCAGAGTTTTAAAAAATGTCCTAAAAATAAAAGGACAAAATAATATAATAACAGACAGAAAGTGAAGAGACCTTCAAGAACTGAACCAGCACCCTTCATAGCTAGTTCCACCACTGAGAATGGCCTTTAGATTTACTAGTTCCTTGCTTACAGAGCAGATTTATTTCCAAGAATTTCATTAGAAGTGCTTTGGATCAAGTTGACGTCCATCTAATGTAGGGTAATACAGTAGTTATATATCCAACTTCTAAATGGTGTTACAAGTATTAATTGACACTCAAGAATGAAGCAAAAATATTGCAAGCTGAGTCATTGGGTGGGTTTCTCATCCTGCTGCTAAGTCTCTGCTAGTGAAGATTCTCCCATAAGCTTTTTCATGGATTACAATGGTTATTAGTGGTTGAAACTAGTACTGCTAACTAGCAGTGGGACAAGAAACCAACCCACTGCCTGCCCACTGCACTGACTTGAATTCAGATTATCCCAAGAATGTCATTTATTACTACCTAATTAATTTATATGGGCATATGTTAATAATAATAATAATTCATACCCCGTCATCAGCCTATCGGCTCTTTAGGGGGGAAGTTTTTTTTTTTTTACCTGGAACTCTTTGCTTTCATTTTACTGCGCTTTTTGGGATAGGATAGGGACAGCAGGAAGCGGCTGTGGCCTATTAATTATGGAAACAACTCCGGAATTTTCCTGGAAGGACCGTGAGAAACCACAGAAAACCACGGTCAGAGTTTCCGGCCCCGGGATTTGATCCTGGGACCTCCCGATTAGCAGTCGGACACCATATCCCCTACTCCAAACTGCTTCGGTTATGGGCATATGTTACACAGATGAACAACGACTGAATGATAAACTAAATATCTTTTTGGGATATTTTATCCAAGAAATAAAATTTTGTTCCCTATTCATATTCCTTAGAAAATGTACAATTGATATTCCACTTGCAGCTGTTCTTTGGACATTTCCGTCCAAATTACCATAATATTAAACTTAATTACAACATTTATCTCTCAAAGGGGTAGACAAAGAAGGCAATGTATAATAAGTTAAATTTATAATTCCTCCATATTTTACCTCCATCTACAAAAGCACCAATGCGTGAGTGCAATGGACCAAAATAAGTCACAGAATTGAACAGCTGTCTTGTGCTTCAGGATTTATTGATAGTTAATTGATGTCATGAGGCTCATGCTTCTAGGCCTGCAGTAGTTAACTGGATTTATGTGTCTCAAAAGGACAGGTATATTTTCCCCCCATTCAGTACACATTCAAGTTAAATACCAGTAAATTCACTCGTCTGGAGAAGAAAGTAACAGCATCTTCAGTGAGGACATGACAAGACTTAAGTTAATAATACCCTTTTCCTGTTCTCTTGGCTACAAGTAATTTATTTAACCTAGTTATATTTAAACACGAATGTTAAATCACTGTCATATATGAGAATACAGCCACCAAAAATGGCTATCTTTACCGAACCCTATTCTGAAAAAATGCCAATGTTGTAGATTCAATTTGTATGGCTGTAAGTGGGATTTCCAGATTTCATCCTCTTGTTATGGCTTAAAAAAAATCATTTTGATCTGGCTCTTTGGCCCATTAGGTGCGCCTTTACATGAAGATTTTAATGGTGGTGTTAACTCAAAAACGACATAAATTGAAGATAGCCGCTTTTGGCAGATGCCTCCTCATATATGGTGTGGCTGTTTTCTCCCATGATGGAAAACCCCATGTTTATATTTAAAAATGACAGTGATTTAGTGTCACCTACCTCAGATTCAACTTCTTCAGTGATAATGGCCACTTTTGGAAGCAGAGAATAAAAGGACACCAAGTTAAATCCATGAGTCATGAAACAACCAACAATTATTGCAATATGTTTAGCACCATACATGAAGACAGTACAAGACATTCACTCACACAGCATTACACATACATGATAAATACTTTTGTAAAAAGAGAAACACAGATACCCATGCATAAAATTAGAAAGACCAAGCCATTGCAGTGCAAAAGGGAGAGGAAAATTAAATACAGGAGAAGAAAAATGTGGGGAGTGAGAATGTAGCCAGACAGCAATGATTAGTTGTTAGTTGTGTGCCAACTAGTTATTTTGCTGGCTTATGAAAGTGGCGGCACACTGCTTGGTTTTGTGTTACTACCTTCTGGAATGACTCCGGTTCTGCCTTCTCCATTTTCCTCCTCGAATTGGCTGTGGTAATGAGCCTGCTGGTTATGGCTCAACTCCAACTCAAAATCAGCCGTCCGTTGGGAGAATGACACTGGTGGTGGAGCTGCTGCCAGACATGGAAACCACTCCAGTTTGGTGTTTAAGCAGTTTTCGTTCAGGGGTGTTACGAGGTATGGTTGTTGCATGGATTGGATTCAGGGAGGAGAATAATGAACAAGCAGCACACCAAACAGCCCAACATTTAAGGCTCTCCCCACTGCTAAACTATCACCTATCTGCATTTGTCTATATTTACGCAGTTTGTAACACTTCACTACTGTTGCATCAATGTAAAAAGGCAACAAGGCCAAATGTTCAGAAAATAAACTGTGGTCAGTATTTAGTGATTTTGGTTGAAACATAACTGTAAACTACTACTAAATATTCCGGTTGTTGAGAAGGGAACCCATACTAGTGCTTTCAACATTAAATAAGTGGAAAGGAATAAAACAATGTTAAATACTAATAAATGTTCAGCACTTTAATACTTAACTATTACAGTAATACTTGGCATAAAAGTACCATATCCTCATGAGCAATGAGTGTTGCATGGTTTGTTCACATGGGGGTCACAGTGTCACAAACAGCGATATGAAATGGTAGTCATGTACACCATGTGTTTCCCTACACTCACCTTTGGGTTGTGACGCTCGTCTGACAGAAGGTGCCTCTTCAACTTCTGGTGTGGGCTGAGTGATGACAATCTCCTCTGGTGGCAAAAGATGAACTGGAACATCTGGTGGCGTGAACACAGGAGGCGCCGAGTCAGGAGGAGTCATGTCCTCTTCATCCTTAACACAAAAAAGCATAAGTCAATGTATGACAAGAGCCCACCTGTTTCATTCACCAGATACATGTATATTCAGAATGCTGCAAAATTATCAGTGGTGTTTTACTGTGATTTGTATGGATGACAAATTCTTTTAAAAGGGTATCTATTTAAAAACTTTTCTGATAATTTCAATTAAGAGCAAACATCCCAATTTTAATTCTAGCATTGCATCTTCAAGACTACATCAGAAGTTATATAACTAAAAGCTTCAAGGAACTACTGTAGAAATTACATTTTAATTGTTATAAAGGCTAAAAATAAAACTATACAAGAATGTACATCTTTAATAACACAGTTAAATATTAAGAAACAAAACATATCCAAGCTATCATATGTTATATCACTTCATTTTTAGACTAATCAATCTGTGAAAAACTTCTGTAATATATGCATTGATTTTCACCCTGAATAAATTAATAATTCTATAGTCACTAGAGTAGTGGGATAGAAAAGATAATGCAGTCCTGTATCGGCAGTCACAGGATGAACGAGAAATATCGCAGTCACAACCGGTCATGGAGGAAACAAGTGATCCCAGGCTCCAAAGTGAGTCAAGTCATGTGGGGTCGATACAGCCCTGGGAACTAGCTTATATGACCAACCCGCGAGGGTGGTATAAAAAAATATAAAAGGGGGATGCGAAACAGACAGATATAGCTGAGATTCGGGAGAGATGAGAACGGTCCAACGGAGGAGGAGGAGGACCAAGAGGAAGAGGGACCAAGAAGAGAAGCAAGAGGATGGAGAGACGAACGGAACTCCATACAGAAGACAGCCACCAGCAATTACGTGAGTGAGAGTACATGTGAGTGAGGATTCAGAATAATTAGTCGATGTACTAGGAACCCTAGTGTCCTGTAATTACCACCTTTCTTTATGACAAGGCATTATGCATTCTCCACTCCAAGTTATATTCATTCCACCCTATACCCAGTAGAGCCTCCAACCCCTTTCAGGGTCCAGCACCTTG
The DNA here is from genome assembly GCA_000934665.2 of Catajapyx aquilonaris. Taxonomy (NCBI): domain Eukaryota; kingdom Metazoa; phylum Arthropoda; class Diplura; order Dicellurata; family Japygidae; genus Catajapyx; species Catajapyx aquilonaris. The sequence continues at coordinate 16,434 of KZ538484.1, read as the reverse complement.
CTTACTGCTTCCCGAATAAAGAGTCATACCCAACTCCAAACACATGGGAAGTGACCTGTCCAGCTCGTAATTAGCCTATTGTCCACTGGGCACGAACATTTCTGGACAAACCCTGTGTTTGTGATTGAGTGATATGAGTTTACTGCATCACCACTAGACAAATAAGATTTAAAGGATTTAAAGGTCCAACCATAAATTGATGTGTCCCTTTACAAATGGCATTCTAGAACAACTTTGAAAATAATAATTTTGTAGTATTATTTTCTTACCTCTGGTGTGAGTGGTTCACCATCATGTCTGCACTCCTCCACTACCAGAGATGGGAATAGTCCAATAGTCCCATCCTCCATCTGTCCCTCCCACCAGCCATCATCTACATCATCGTGGACCTTTTTGCTGGTCACCCGTATCACCTGACCCTCAAAGAAATTCAGTTCCTCAGGGCAAGTGGCCTCATAATCATACACTGCTCGGCAGTATCCTAATCCCAGGTCTCCATTCGTGTCTGGCATGTGTTGTTGAGTTTCTGCAGCAAGAGGAAGAGACTCAGGAGGTGGCTCAGTTGGGGGTTCTGCCTCCCCTGTGGGAAACTCAGCCTCAAAGTCAGCTTGGAAGTCAGGCTCTTTGGCATCCATGGAGTAGTCCACTGAAGAAAAGGAGCCCCCAGCACCTGTGTCATCTGCTCCAGCCGTGTCCCCACCCATCCCTCCTGATTCATCCAGCTCAATCTCCACATAGTTCTGAGGTACAAATCCTTCCTCTCCTTTGTAATTCCGGCAACGAAGCCACCCATCCCCATCTCCCTCCCCAACTACTTCCAGCTGCTCACTTTCCATCATGGACAGCTCATCTGGGTTTTGGGCCTGTGGATTATTATCATTTCCATGTAGACATTGGACAAAGAATGACAACAGCAGCAGAAACAGCAACAGCACCTACAGAAAAGTACTCACAGTATATGAATAGATAGCGACACATTTGAGGGCCTGTGCTCCATGCAGATCTTCATCAGGAGCACCAAACCCATCCATCTGAATTGCAGTGGGTGGTGCAGCAATCTCTGTAGCAACACTGACCTCTGAGGCCTCCTCAGAAACTCCATCCACTTGGGAAGACATAGCCGTACCATCAACCTCACTTCCTACAGCCGCTACTCCAGTGTCCACTTCTGTGCCTGGTGGCTCACCCCAGTCCACCTTAGTGGGATCTTCCCATGCTGCAGCCATGGCTGCTATGCGCTGGCGCTCACGTTCCAGTTCCACTATTGCAACAACACAGGATTAATTAATTTGCTTTCTAAAGTGTCCTTTTATCAGTAATATTTGCCACCGTTCAAAAAAGTCGAAATATTTTGGAATTTTGTGACTCAAATGCATGATATCCATGTCTGTAAATTTTATTAGAAAATTTCCTTCTTCCTGCTATTCCAACTCACAGTCAAATTCCTCATCCTCCTTGTCAAGTAGAGCAGTTTCCCTGATCTCCTGTGCAGTCATCTCAACACTGTCTGCTGCTGCCATACTACCCATTTTCTGGAAAGGATCTGCTGCTGCTTTAGCTTGCTGTGGAGGTGCACCAGACACATCAGATGAGGCATCATTAAAGTCGCTGTCATAGAATGAGTCTGAACTGGCTTGGTCCTCCTTGATTGAGTGACCACTGGCTGATCTGGGCATCTCTAAAGTGGACAGGCTCTCCATATCCTGCATCCACTCATCCACATTCACCCCTCCATCACGAAGATACTCCAACCGGGCCTCTGCTTTTAGTTTTGATGTCTAAGGGCACCAAATATGATATAACTTCAGTTTTGTTGACATTCATATACCACACATAAATCACTAAGACTAATCGACGTCTCGTGCAAACCTGTGGGAGGTGCTCGCAGAGGGGAGTAAACAGGGTTCCGCCAGCGAGAGTAAACATCACATATTTAGTAACAAAATTAACTACTCCCGGGGTTCTTTCCCCGTCAGGGATTAACGTCATTGGAAAGTTTCTCTAGAACAGGGCAATTCAACTGGCGGACCGTGGTCCGGATCCGGACAGTGATGTAATTTTGTCCGGACCGCGACGATATACAGGACATTTTGAAATAGCATTATAAATTACTAATTCACGATTTTTTGGAAAAAGTGCTACCAATTTTATCAAATACACACCCATTCAAATCTCCCACTTTCACCTAAGCTAGTGTGACCTTCAACCCCCGCCATTTACGGCTTGTTCACCTTGTGCTTATGAAATGGGCTCCCCTCCGAAATTGTTCTGCCTACGCACCTGTACAGGACCTCATAAAGGGCGAAAATGTCTTAATATGTCCTGTCTTGATAGGCCCTTCTACCCTTGCTGCACATGTTTCTATTTTCAAAAATGAACCCTGTGGTACCATATAAAAATATCAAATCCATATCTTTACTCGGAGGGGTGTCCGGACCTTCAATGGCCCAGGAAAGGTAAATACTGGACCTTGTCATAAACTAGTTGAATACCCCTGCTCTAGAAGATTATGGCTCCTCCCGCAGGTTTGCCTGAGATGTCGAAGACATGGGCCTTAGTCTGTATGCACACAAATTAAAACAAAATCTTTGGAGCATGATCTGGATTGCTTGGAGGATGATCAACGATGTACCACTTGAACTGTTTAACCCCTTACCAGATAGGCCCGTACCACATAGATTTTGGCTTACGTGTACTCTGAAAATATGCACAAGATATTTTACAAATAATAACAGCTATACTTACCCAATCAGGGAAAACACTACGAATGTGTCTGGAACAATTTTACTCGTCTAGAAGTCCCAAAATTAATTTCCCAAAAAAGGACATAAAAACTCGAAATTAGAGCACTGCCAACCAACTATCAGGCTGATTTAATTATGAAATGCGTGAAAATACGCTGGATAACAACCTTGAGAACCATGCCAGACGAATTTGCTTAAATTGTGGTACTTTGCAAGAAATAAATTAATACTTATTTGAGGCTTAGAAATCTAGGCGATGAGAACTCGACTGCAGAGTAGACTACCAGCTGTACTGCCATTTCCTAGATTCTAGGTGGTTGGGCCTGAAGGATTAAATGATGAAATCTGTTAAAATATCCTGAATATGTACTATCAGTCCACCAAGAATTGTCGTAGCTGCAGCGCACGAACTACAGTCTACGAGCACTTCCGGGGGGAGAAGTGCTCGTAACTGTAGTTCGTGCGCTGCCGCTACGACAATTCTTGGTGGACTGATAGTACCTTGAGAACCGCTTGGAGAACCGTATGAGATGAATTTGCTGAAATCGTCTTACTTCGCATGAAGTAAATAAATTTGGGGGTTTTCCAAAGTGCCAGAATGCCACAAAATAAGTATGAATTTATTTCTCACAAAGTACGACGATTTAAGCAAATTCGTCTGGCATGGTTCTCAAGGTTGTTATCCCGCATATTTTCACGCATTTCATAATTAAATCAGCCTAACAGTTGGTCGGCGGTGCTCTAATTTCGAGTTTTTATGGCCTTTTTGGGGGAAATTAATTTAGGGACTTCTAGATGAGTAAAATTGTTCCAGACACATTCATAGTGTTTTCCCTGATCGGATAAGTATAGCTGTTATTATTTGTAAAATATCTTGTAGTATCTTCAGAGTACACGTAAGCCAAAATCTATGTGGTTCGGGCCTATCTGGTAGCAAAGGGGGTTAAAAATGATGCATGACAATACCTGAAACCAAATGGTAATCCTCACATGAGCATTTCTCAGTCTCAAACAGTTCAAGTGGTTTGAGCACCCATAGCATGCCCCAAAACCTTCACTAAATGACTTTCATTTGTTTCCTCACTGAAGAAAAAATTTTGGCAGGTAAAAACTTAAGGAATGAACAAGAGACAAATGAATAGGTTTGGTGACAAGAGTGCTTGACATATGCTCACACAATCTGATAGCATGGTTCAAAAATGCTTTAATTGATGTGCAGAGTAGTAGTTAAAAATTTGTGCCATCCTGCTGTTATATAAATTATGAAATTCTCTCAACATTTTTACACCAGAATTGCCTTACTTTAAGAACATGTTATACATCTTGCAACTCACCTCTCCTTTTCGAATAATCTCCTTACACTCATCTATCCTGACTTCAATGTCCTGTCCAGTCTGGTCCTCTGGATCAGTGCGATGCCCAGCATCTCTGAGCTGCTGGATAGTGGCCAGTTTGCGCTGGGCATCCCTGATGGCCAGGGCATCCTTCCCAATCCGGGTAGCCCATCTACGTGCCTCCTTGCTTAGGAGATGACCTGCCTGGTGATCAGCAGTTATCTGGCAGATTCCGTCACTGTCACAAGCCTCATACTCATACTGAATATGCTGCTTCAGAGCTGGGTAGTAATTCAGAACACACTGCACATTGTATTGGCGAGTTAGCTGAAAAAGAAACAACACATCAAATTTTATCCTTCACCTCCAATGCCATTAGACTAATTTCCTCAAGAGTAGTATATACATTCAGCATTGAGTTCGTGACCTATGTCTTGTTAGTAAACCACTAATGAATGGGGGCATCATTCCCCCTGCATTGTCATCACTTTTTTCTTTGGTCACTTCTGGTGTAGCCAGGGTGCTTGATTTATAGGAAGAGATGAGATGAGGCAGCTAAGGCATTACTGGTCACAGCTGTGATGCAGTGATACTGTGCAGCAGCATCTTACTACTGATATCCTAAGTTCCTGTGAACCATCATTCAAGTGACAAATATTAAATGGTCATTTATGCTGTCATTTTGTCGGCAGATATTCTGCCTTGCAAATGCATTATTGGGCTGGGTGATCTAGCACTTCCGTTGGAAGAAAAATGAAAAACTAATGAAAAATGGACATTTACTAAAATGGTCAAACCCGAAAAAATTGGTACTGCCACCGACAGTCTTTTGCGATTGAATTGAAAATAGGATGGAATGTGGAGCATGTCTATTTGCACCTACCACAGCATCGGGTCCATGAACCTAATAGCCTCTTCACAAATTTGACTGTGCCATCGTACCCCTGTAGCCATCGTGCCCAGTCTCCCCTACTTATACAGTCTAATGTACAGTGTTGGATATTAATCGCGTCATACTGCTAGTGACATTTTCCAAAGCAGCAGAAGAACGAATCTTGCTTGCACGGTTTGCACTATCCATTGCTTCGATTAGTTCTTCTGCCACTTCGGAAAATGTCGCTAGCAGTATGACGCGATTAATGTCCAACACTGTACAAGTATCAAAATGAAGCTACTGAGGCACTTGCTTAAATTTCTTACAGGCAAAATGGGGCAAAATATGACCTTTTTTGAATGATGTAAATACACGTTACTGCCAATTGTGTGAAACTGAGCATCATGTGTCCTCTTTGCCATGTAATACTTTTTACAGTGACTGCCAGTCAAGATTCAAATAAAGCATATTTTCGGAACCAATTGCACTGTGGCATTGATCATGTCAGCTGCACAATATTGCAGTATGATTGTATTCATAGTGACATTGGTTATCAATAACACTGCCCTGAAATGATTGTGCAGCACAGGGTTTGATGGACGATCAAACATAACCTGAGTCCGCTGATTTCAAATCTGCTTTCCACTTTTCACACAAGGAGGTGCAAGACACCAAAAACAACAATAACACTAAGGAAATCTTCCTACTTCTTAAATGGATTTAGATTCCAGAAAAAATCACCACAGAAGGACCTAAATGCACAATATTGTGGCATGGTATTGCAGCTAGTACAACCTAAATATTTAATATTAGTATTTTTTCCCATCAGACTTGAATTTATGAGCTCCTCAAATTCCCTGATGCATAATTTTAAGCTTATTGGAGTACATACACTTTCCCTCCACTTTGAATCTGCCATCTTGAATTCTCCCAATATTTTGTTGGATTTGAAATCTGTGACTTTTAAAAATCCTCCAACAAAAAATCTCACGTCAATCCAGTAATCATCAGATTTTCGGCTTTTGGATTTCAGCCCACTGTATAAGGGGTTCATGAACTTATACAAGATGACTCCATACCAGCTTTATTTCCAGGTGGTTCTGCACACATCTATAAAACGAGGGAATGGCAACTGTTTTATTCCCTTCTATGGAAGGGTAAACTGGCACTATGTGTCATAAAAATTGCAGACAAACTCATGCTGCACATATGTGATGTGTTCATGGCAAGGTTAGCAAGCAGTTCCAATGGATTCAGTTTTGCCAAGCCCAATAGTGTGAGTTGGTTTCCACAGCCTACTGTCTGTTACTATAATAATGGATACCCCGTGATAAGCCTCCTTGGGCTTTTTAGGGGATCATCGTTTTAATTAACCGACTTTAATCATTGCCTTTGCTGTGATGGATTTTGATAGCAGGAGGAAATGAGAGAACCCTGAGAAAACCCACGCGAACATGGAGAGAACCCATCGAAACTCTATCCACATAAGTATCCTCGGTCCAATCCGGGAATTGAACTCGGGACCTTAGAGGTGGAAGGCTGCAGTGCTAACCACTCCGCCACCGTGTTGCCCTACTGTTTTTTACTACTTGTGTCGGTTTTAAACATATGTATACGAGGGGAGTCCGGAAAGTAAGGTAAAACATTTTTTATTTTGGAGAGTTTTAATGGCAGAAGCACACAACTTACACATATTGAAGATATGGGGAATGTCATTACTCGATATAATCCCTGAGTCAATTCGAGCACTTATCCCACCATTACACCAAGTCTTATATAACCCCGCCTAGAATTTCGGGTCAAGCTTTAGTAACCAGGCAATAACTTCTAACTTCAACTATTCATATGCGGCAAACCATCTTCCCGATAGGTGATGTTTCAGGGGGGACTGTTGCCATGCATTTATTCACAGAAGACCTGGCCTTGACTTTTTTTTTTGGCCGGTAGAAGGATGATTCTTCCAAACCATGGAATCCAGCTTGGTCTCTAGAGTAACATTGTGCACCCAAAAAATGGGTGCTTCCCTACATGCGAGAAATCTTGGACCCCTCTCACTTCTTCCTTTTCAGCCTCCTGAAACGTCACCTGTCAGGAAGATGGTTTGCCACTGATGAGGAGGTGAAGTTAGAAGTTATCACCTGGTTATTATAGCTAGACCCGAAATTCTAGGCGGGGGGTATATAACACTTGGTGTAACGGTCAGACAAGTGCTTGAACCAACTCAGGGATTATATCGAGTAATGACATTCACCATATCTTAAACATGTTTAAGTTGTGTGATTCTGTCGTTAGAATGTTCCAAAATAAAAAATGTGTTACCTTACTTTCTAGAAATCGTATAATGAAAGACAGTTGTAGCAGCTAGGCATCCGAAACCATCCCTTGCTATTTCTTTTGGTTCTATACAGCAAAAATTGAATAGCAAGAAGTCCTGATGTACCATAGCACAAAAAAATTGATTTCATCGAGGGTTGGACATCACAAAACACTTCCTTATCAGCAAGCATATTTATGTATAATGAGAACACATAAGATAGGAACTACTTGAGATTTTGCAACACTAGAAACTTCCTGCGAGACTTCCCCTAGCCTCTCCCTAGAATTAACTGCACTTTCCAACTGTTTCCCTGGATCTTTGGTGATGTGCATAGTTGACTTCCAAAGTGACTTAGCCCATCACTCTTCAACTGCAGAGTCCCAGGAGTCCAAGGGCGATAGATAATAATAGATATTTTGGACAATAATTATTCTAATACAAATGTAGGTAGTTCTTCTCAGATATATTATACTCATGCCAGAAAATACAAAAAAAAGTCAGCCAGAGATGTGGATTAAATTTGACAAGAGGACCATTCTGTTATCAGGCGTGTACAAAAATGGTGTCATGGAAAATTACGGTACTGAGTTTTGTCAAAATGTGAGGAATGCAAAAGGGTTGCATGATAAGAAAAAGGTTTACGACCACTGACCTAGCCTACCTGTGAATGTACAGGGTGTCCACAATGAACCTCCCTAGTTTCAACTTGCTACTACTATGTAAGTTACTGGACCATGGTGTCAAAATTGTACAAATGAGAAGGGACACTCATCAAGTTCATCTAAAAAAATCCACGTGTGCTCCTTTAGTAGCAAGGACAATTTTTAGCTGATAATCTCCCTCCCCGAGATGCTCTCCAGCATGTCATGGGTTATGGAGGACATGTCATTATTTGCGCTGTCCACTTTAGTTGCATAGACTCTGTCTTAGAGTTGTGGAAAGGCGAATTGTCCAGCATGTCCAGCACTTCTGTGATCGAGTCTGCTCGGCTAACCACCACACAACTTGCATTTTTCCATATGTAGATGCTATGTTTGCATCTTCCGACAGCATCCCCCACAGGAGCACCACCCCCTGCAGCAAGCAATATGGGGGAAACATTGGGGCAAAATTGGGGAAGCCGGCGCAACATAGCCCAATATGGCCGATGTTCAGCCATGATGTCCATGGGGACAGACACAGCAGAATATCGGGCCAAGATTGCGCCAACATGGAACACCAGTGCGGGCTAATATGTGAAACATTGGCCGAACATGGGAATCCATGTTCGGCCAATATTTGCTGCCTAGGTTGCAAGCCATGATGGGCCCACATAGGCGACATTGGCCCATCAACGCCACCACGCCTACATTGCCATGATTAAGCCGCCATTGCGGACATGTCTGCTCCACATTGCCAAGAAATTTAGCCATTCATTAGCCGATCTTGCGGATACATCGGCTCCACATAGGCAACATTGGCCAGTTGCAGCCATGTGGGCGTATGACCGTCAGCTTCCCTCGTCCGGATGGCGCTGCCTGTCGGTGTATCGTTGCAAGTCTTCTCCGATTTATCCCACAACAATGCGAATTAATTTTGGCGATTACCCGTGTGCAAAGGTAGCAGGAAACTCCACTGCATGCGGCTCACTTACCCCCGAGGTACTTCATTGTGACATTAATTTGCTCGAGTCGTTCGATGGCAAAGCTTATGGTGCGAGCAGGACAATCCGCTGTATGGAAAGGCGGTCATATAATTACTCTATCTCATACGCTTCTCGGCCTCTGGCTAAGATAAAGGCGCCCATTGAGTGGTCCTCTCGGACGAACTCGAGCATTGCGCCATTGCCTGCCAATGTTGGGATATATCGAGAAAAGTTGCAGCGGGCAACATTGCAGATTGCACCAATGACGGTGGCCAATGATGTCCCAATATGTATTTTCCAACATTTTTTGGCGTTTTTTTCAGTTTACGTGGATAGAGGACACGATCTCAAAGGAACCCAAGTGGAGATTTTCAGGGTCTCAACTCTCAAGCTGCTACCTTCAACCTCCGACCTCCGTGTATTTTCCAACATTGGCTCCATGTTGGGGTTGCCCATGTTGGGGTTGCCCATATTGGGCCACGTCCGCCTCCCAATGTTGGGATATATCGAGAAAAGTTGCAGCGGGCAACATTGCACCAATGATGGTGGGCAATGCTGGCCCATTAATGGTTTCCATGTTGTAGCCAATATTGCCCCAATATAGATTGCTGATGGGGACCACATCACATAGGCTATTCCAAAAATTCAGGATGAAACTTGTTGAGTCTCCAGGCCATTTAAACAACTACAACCTTAAACACCTCTGCATGTCTATTTTTTACTGCTCTTGAACTTAGGGACATTCATTATCCTGTACTATCGGCATGGAAATGGTCCAGCCAGTTGGAGGTAGGCTGACCAAAGTGACAATTTTGTCCAGACCATTTCCGTGCTGATAGTAGGCTACACTGTACGAGCATATCATAACGAAATCATGTGCAGGCCACCTGCATATAAGCAACATCAATCATGGTGGTCTTAACATCATGTAAAATGAACATTTGATTCTGTAGACAAAGTTCATTTCCTGTAACCATGTGAAATGGTAAAAAAATTTCACATGTTCTCTCAGTTCCACAGCAGGTATCGCTTTTGCATTTTTTCCTAGTTAACACTTTCATGCATCTTTTGACAATAAATCTTGATTTTCAATGCAAACTAGGCATCATACACATATTTCTCGACAGATCCTTAAATCCTCTAGTGAGGCTAGTAAAATGCTCTCCAATAATGTGTATCTCAGCCAACTCTTGAAACACACAGTAGAGTATATAGTAAGCCTACCACAAAACTGCAGCACAATATTTTTTTCATCATGTACTATATCGCTCAAAAATACGAGTTCGCATTTGATTCAAGTGCAGGATGCACTTGAATGAGTCAAATGCAAAATCGTCTCTATGTTTTTGAGCGATAAAGTAGGGAGACTGGGGCACAGTGGACCACGGGGCACAGTGGACCTTTCCATTTTAAAAATCGAAAAAGCCGCCAAATTTTTTTCATCTGGTACCTCGTGAAACAAGTCACTGCCATGCTCCTGCCAACATGGCTGGCAACGGCTAGCGATCGATCGATCGATAGATATCCAGCGAAATCGATTTGAAGATAAGTGAAGTAAATTACTAGCCCACAGTTTAAATGCCACTTCAGGCGTAGATGTTGGGCATGAGCCTGATATAAAAATCTTGTGGAATAGTGCCGCCCTTTGTCCGTGAATACCGGAAGATTGGTAAGCCTAACTTGCAATCGAAGTTACAATCATAGCATTATGTCAGTTGCTGCTGTCCGGGGCACAGTGGTCCAGTCGTTTGCGGGGCACAGTGGTCCATGTACCACTGTGCCCCGAAATGCACACTGTGTCCCGAAATGAACAGCTGTAAAAAAAATGTGAGACAATTATTTAAAAAATGTGAATTAGGTATAAAAAGGGCAAAACTGTGATTTTGACAAACCATCCTCCAAATGAACTGTAAAAAAAAAAAAGTGAGACAATGATTTTTAAAATGTGAATTAGGTATAAAAAAGGGGCAAAACTGTGATGTTGACACAGTCCTCAAAATGAACAGCTGTAAAAAAAAATGTTAGGCAATGATAATAAACTTCTTGTGTGAATTAGGGGTCCCAGTCACTTCCGGACCACTGTGCCCCACCTATCGGGGTACAGTGGACCATTTGCAGGGGGTCGCTTCTAAAGTTTTTTAAAGCCAAAAGGATGGCACTGCCTGTGAATATAGTAGTGACTTATATTACCAAGGAGTATCTCCACCATGCCTGAAAATATTGGGTGTGTAGGTATAACAGGTAGGTATATAAAAATTCAAATGTGCAAAAGTGGTCCACTGTGCCCCGGTCTCCCCTACATAAGTTTTTTTTTTTTTAAATACCCCATTAGAGGAAACAGAGCCCTTTTAGGGGGGTGGGTTACCACAATTTTTTCTTACGAAATTTTCATCGCATTTTCTTCTCTCCGGTGAAGGATAGAGATTTGTGTGTGGGGGGGGGGGGGATATGGGTGCAATGCGATGTCCGAAATTTGGGGGTCGTGTGCAGTCCCCCAGGGGGCCAAGCTACTACCCTTGGTGCGGGTCAGAAACTCCCCACCGACACCGCACCTCCTCATGGACAGGACAAGGATAGGAAAGGAAGGAAGGAAGCAGCTGTGGCCTATTTTACAGTACGACCCCGGAATTTTTCCTGTGGCGACCTTGGAAAACCACAGAAAACCAAGGTCAGGACCCCCGGCCTCCGGGGCACGAACCCAGGACCTCCCGATTAGCAGTCGGATACCACATCCACTCCACCACTACTGCTTCGGTCATGTAGCCTACATTAGTTCAAAGACGCAGCTAAATCACACAGGAAGTCAGTTTGAGAGAGAGAGCTTGTCTGTCAGTTACCTCATTATCATTGTTTTAAAAACATAATATAGTACCTGCAGCATGCTCACCAATGAGCAAAGTGGCATTGGTGGAAGGAGAAATGTGCAGAGAACCACCGGCATGACCATATGTGCCTTCTTTGTAAATCCAATGGATATGTTACCAGTTGTGTCACTTTTAGGCAAGTCTCATGCAAGATGAGCATATCATTGGCTTGCAGCTTGCAAAAGCATCTTAAGTACCTTACCCAAATCACTACTGCTTCATACACCCCAAGGAAGGGGTGGGGTATAGTAAACAAAGCGCAATAAAAAATCTTTGTTAAGATTATCTGGACTTTAGAATTGATACTTATTAATCGTAACAGTGGAGCTAGGATGCACCAAATCTAAAGTTAATTTGACACTTAACAACTGAAACAAATATGATTACACTTTGGACGGTGAATTTCTGTGGGGTTTGGTAATAATTATTGCTGTCACTATGTTAATTTGTTACGTAGCACGACATTAATTTTAATGATAAACCTGAGGGGCCACACAAACCCAAAGACCATTGAAATTAATTACAAAAATTTGTTACTGAATTTTAAAACGTTTTTCATGACTTGCAGAAGTGAAATTATCTGTACATTTTTGAATGGAGGGATATTTAAAGCCATTTCATATTAATTGAATTGGATTTTTTAAATGTAGTACGTTGGACTGAGGTCTAAATACACAATGTCATCACATTTCAATTTATTAATAAATAACAATGTTAAATGTAGTACAGCAAAGTGTAGCAATTTCTGAAAATGTACACGAGATATAAACATTTCAAAATTCAGTGACAAATTTTTTATGTCATTAATTTCAATGCAGTCTTTGGGTTTGCGTGGTCCCTTAGGTTCATCATTAAAATTAATGTCCAGCTACATAACAAATTAACGTAGTGACAGCAATATTATTACCAGACCCCACAAAAATTCACTGTCCAAAGCAAGGGGGTAGTCACTTTGGAGAGCCGGTGTACACCCTCACTGGTGAGCCGCGGAGAGCCGAGGGAAAACTACGTCATTATGACGTCATATCATCAACCCCGCGGGTTGTGACGTAGTTGGCTCTCCTCAGCTCTCTGCGGCTCTCTGAGGCTCTTTGCGGCTCTCCGAGGCATCGATGAGCCCATAAGACTGTGGGTGAGCCTGCTGGTGAGCCAGGGGAGAGCTGCAGAGAGCCGGTGTACACTTTTTTGAGGAGTGACTACCCCCTTAGTCCAAAGTGTAATCATATTTGTTTCAGTTGCTAACTGTCAAATTAACTTTAACCTTGGTGACGTCCTAGCTCCATTGTTATGATTAATAATCATCAATTCTAAAGTTCAGATTATCTGAACAGAGATTTTTTATCGCATTTTGTTTACTACCCCACCCATCCACTTTTTAAGGGTGCGCATAGTAGTAGGGATTTGGGTAAGGTATTTCATTCACACATTGCAATCCCATTCAACAAAATGGTATAATACAGCTCTTCACTTCCAGTGTACAAGGATAGGAAAGAGTGGCAGTGAGGTGCAATTAATCACAGGTCCACCGCTGTCAAAATGGAGGAGGAATAACTTGTAGCGAACTTGCAGTGCAGCAATGGTGTGTATATATGCTACTTGGACAGTGCTGTGAAAGCACCTTTGAACGTGGAAGGGAGCTAGGATGGGGATCTACACCAAGAGGGAGGCTCTAGGTCCCACTCTTGGGTGGAAGCAATTGCTGTGCCTAACTGCACCTTCACATGCCTCTATTGGTGTAAGTGTTGGAAAGGTCTGTACGTCAGCTGGCGGTAGTGAACAAACTGTTTCAAACATTCTCTTATAAAGTATTATCTGCATCCAACACTGTGATTGCTATGCTATCATTGATGGAAAGATTCAGAGCATAACTATGCTCCCTGATTTTATTAGTAATTATTATTGAAAATAAAACATTCATTTCTATTTCCATGTTCCTTAGGTCATTTGTAACTCATAATGAGCATTCATTTTGTCTTTGATTTGTTTTTGACCTCGGGGGAGTCAAAAAACCAAAATCGTCAAATATAGCATGTTTTTCCCAATCAAGTGAGCCTAAAGGTTGCTAGACCATCTCGGATTTTTCTGAAAATAACCACAGCTGTACAGTGCCGTGCACAATAGCATATAACAAGTGTAAACAACGACTTTGGCGTTACCTGGCAACTGGGCGTGTTCGGACATCGGCATGTGGAGAGTGCTTAGCATTCTTTCTGTCGTTGCCACTGTTTACAGGTAGCGATTGATGCTGGGCGACCTATAGCGAAGGGTGTGTGCATGCTTACCAATGCATGGCATCGGAATAAGCGGGCTGAGGGGATATTATTTTGACAAGGCGCTTCGCTATTATCACACTATCGTCACTTACCCAACCAACCAACCCTCTTTCACACACTCTCACCCACCTACTACTCCCCTTTCACCCATTACACTGGACTTGATTGGGAGTGGATGACATTCAATGTTGACCTTATATTAAATTGGCAGACAAGAGCATGTACCGGACTCCTTCCCGATCATTCAGTAACTCCATGCATCCTGACTCATACTGGAAAGTGACGATAATGTGATAATATAATAACGGAGAGCCTTCTCAAAATAATATCCCCCTCAGTGGGGAGGTGAAGTGGCACAGCGGTAACGCTATTAATAGTATTATTAGTAATATTAATATTAAGGTCCCGGGTTCGATCCCCACCCGGGGTTCCCACCTTTATCCGTGCAGAGTTGGGCCATCTCTGGCTTCATTTCGGGTGGCAATTTCCGATAGACTAAGCCACCCGGGGGAGTTCACAAAATGACCGTTAGAGACATTGCACTTGCACTTTGCACATCCCCTCCTACCTACCCTGGAGTAATTAAATAAGATCTTATCTGGCTTCAATTTCCGATGGTGGTAATCCACCCCCCTAAACGATATGGTAAATCCCAATGGGGTATAATAATAATAATAATAATAATAATAATAATAATAATAATAATAATAATAATAATATCCCCTCAGCCCGCTTATTCCGATGCCATGCATTGGTAAGCATACACACACCCTTCGGTATAGGTCGCCCAGCATCAATCGCTACCTGTAAACAGTGGCAACGACAGAATTAAGAACTCAAAGCACTCTCCACATGCCGATGTCCGAACACGCCCAGTTGCCAGGTAACGCCTAAGTCGTTGTTTACACTTGTTATATGCTATTGTGCACGGCACTGTACACACACACGTATGCCGTAGCACTGCGTATAAAGTTTCAGCCAAATTGTGAAATACCGTGGGAAGGGGAAAAATCGCGAAATTTTGAAAATGGGGCCTTTTTTGAATAATTTTTTTCGGTCATTGGAAGTGGTCAAAACCCAATCAACATATACATCAAATGAAAGAGAAACGCGAGTAGAATGCGCCTATGGAATTTGTTTTTCTGGAAAATGCACACAGAAAAACATGTGTGGCATTTCATCTGTGACATGTCCAAGAATTTGGCTCCATTAAAATTAATGGTAATGCAGCAAACATATATATGATTTTCTTGCAAGCCATGCATGACCCAGGATTGAAACTGAACATATTGAATCTTGTATGGGTCCCAACTCCTGTCACCAAATATGGCTGCTCTTACTCAAATACATCACTAATGGCAGGTTTCACAGATCCCGGTTTTGATAAAAACCCTGGTTCTTTTGGAAAATCCCTATTCTATTTGCAGGGATTTTCCGAAAGAACGGGGTTTTTTATCAAAACCGGGCTCCGTGAAACCGGCCATAATTGTTGGGGTCTAAACACTTGGACATGTTACTGAGCATGTGATCGATGGAATGCTATACATGTTTTTCTGAGTGCATTTTCGAGAAAATAAAATTCCATAGGCACATTCTACTCGCGTTTCTCTTCCATTTGATTGGTTTTGAGTTTTTGACGACTTCCAATAACCACAAAAATTATCCAAAAAAGGCCCCATTTTCAAAATTTCTGGCATTTTTCCCTCCCCACAGTATTTCGCAATTTGGCTGAAACTTGATATGCAGTGTTACGGCATACGTGTGTACAGCTGTGATTATTTTCAGAAAAATCCGCGATGGTCTAGCAACCTTTAGGCCCACTTGATTGGGAAAAACATATATGGGTGATTCTCCAAAAACTTACCATTTTCAAAGCAAAAATTAATGAATTTCAAAACTTGTTTTAAAAATCTGGAAAAATTCTCACTTACTCTATATGAGGTCACAAATCAGGGAAAAATATGGAGAACTAATTCTGATATTCAAAAATGGGGGAAACCTTCCGAAATTGATTTTGCAGTTAACCAAAATTATTTTTATTGGAAGTTGTTCCTCACAATATTATATCAAAAAGTGAAACTCAGTTTTTAAATATCTGTCCCCAAAGTAGTGAAAACCTGGGCTCAAAAGTCGAGAATTTGGAATATTGTTGCACTTGAAATGACCACAGTAGGGACTAAAAAGCTGCCGGAATTTTAGTATTAATTTTTCAGACACTAGTTGAGTTGAGTCGCATCTTGTTCAAGAACGATAATTTTGTTAAAATTTTAACTGCGCGCAACAGTGTAATGTTCCATTTGCAGTGTAGCCACATTGTGCAAGTAGCATTTATTTTTATTAAATAATACTTTTTGTGAACAATATGCGACTCAAAATATTAGACATCAGCCACTAGCGTCTGAAA
>JYFJ02001900.1:0-66746 GCA_000934665.2 Catajapyx aquilonaris | reverse complement strand
ATACTGTATAATTGATGTATCAGTGTAGTTTATTTAAATTGCTGTTGTCTCCCCTCACATAGGCCAACGGCCTCGCAGGGTACACTAAATAAAAAAATAATAAAAAAATCCTTATTCAGAACTGCACATTTGGCTTATAGAACTGCACGAATTGTGTAGAACTGCACGCTACAGTAAGCCCTGCTGAGAAGTAGTTCTTACCTAATCAGTGCGACTTTTGTCCTGTTTCCAATCACATAATTTTTGGATTCGCCCCGCGCCCCCTCTGCCACCCCTGAACAAGTGCCTTCGATGCTTACCTGTGAGTCGATGGAGGACACCGAGTGGGTCATGATCCACGGCAGCAGGCATCGCAGGTACGGTGTGACCTTCGAGTGGAATGGGACCTTCAAAGAGGAAACTGCGGTGGACCAAGACGGACAACGGATCACCAGTGTGGTGGCCATAGAATAGACTCACTCTATTTCAGCCGTCCCTTGCTGCAATACAGCCCGAGGAACGTTTGGCGAGTGTTGGGGAAAGCTTACGTCGGGTTTGCCCCCTTGTTGTCCCAGGGGCAGCGCTCGGGTGTGGACAGGGAATTGGTGTAGTGGTGTGTTTCACGGCCATCCACGTCTCAAGTGTCTGCTGCAGTTGATGGCCGCGTCTGCGCGTGGTCGGGGTGTAGTGTGCAGGGTTGCAGACGTGGAGCAGGACAACAGGCAAAGTAAGCCCAAACAGCGCTGGAAGTAAGGCTGGAAACACTAGTGTCTCAGAGGAAGCGACTACTCAGACTCAAATCACATCCTTCTTTTCACCAATGCCGAAACCTTGATGTTGAGCGAAACTGGGCAGCGGAAACTGTGATATAACCTGTTCCAGTTATTGTCAAACACATTCCATAGGACGTAAGCAGCTTTAACAATGACAGTCGTCTGATTTAATGTAGAAGAGTGGACACTGACTTGCTGGTCAGCTTTTGCCGGTGAATTTTATCATGGGCGGCTAATTTATTTTATTTGAAAGAATTTGGTGATGTATGATTGTAACACTGCCATAGAAAGATGTTTAACTGAGGCCTTATTACGCTTCATGGCTTAAATCTTGCGCACGTAGGATCGACTCTGAAGTGAA
Source organism: Catajapyx aquilonaris (assembly GCA_000934665.2). Taxonomy (NCBI): domain Eukaryota; kingdom Metazoa; phylum Arthropoda; class Diplura; order Dicellurata; family Japygidae; genus Catajapyx; species Catajapyx aquilonaris. The sequence goes on along the minus strand of JYFJ02001900.1, from coordinate 65,633 downwards.
AGACGTCAGATTTTGCCTATTAGCGTGTGTTCTTGTTATTGTCGAGACTTGTTTTATTTCAGACATAGGCTCTCTGTACTCGTGGGAATGCATTGCCCAAATCCTCAGTCGGGAGAAGCGTTATGGATTGTTCCTGAAGTGACATTAACTCATAGTCGAGATTATTTAAAATTGTAGTTGGAGAAAACAATCCATAACCTTTTCTCCCTGGGCCGTGCACCACCTTGCGAAAACACTGAAGCCACACTCGATTCAACATTTGAGTTGCCTCCCAAATCAAAGTCAGTGGCAGAGTTCTTTGCATTTCGTTTCAGTGAGACTGAGTTTCTCTCTCTCTCTCTCTGTTAATTGTCGTCAACAATGAATAATGCCCATTAAATTCCAATTGATCGTTTTGAGTGTGTGACTGGAAAGTCTCTATTTAATAAATTCTACTGCTTACTGACGTGAGCCGAGCTGCTTCAAGGGCTATTCAATTGTCTTTTCCGCCACTCCAGGCATCTCTGAAAGAGAACAAGTGCGCGTGAAGGTGTACGATACGAGTCGATTGTACGATACCAACCTGATTGAATATTTTCCCGAAGCACTTGACCATTTTGACGAATCCCGCGTAGTCCTGTTCACCTTCTCCCAACTTGATCCAAGTCAAACCAGACCACACAAATAATATGCCCTGGTTTCTTTTAATGGGTGTCATCATTATATTCAAGGCTCAGGAAATAAAATAGATGAACAAATTGTGAGGTCATTTACACTGTTACAGGCAGGGCATTGTTTCACATAATTATGCAGATCTCGTCCGATGATGAGAGAATTAATTTATTGCCAAGTACATACACGCACCAAAAAGGATCGACAAAACCTGTTTCATAATGAATATATTGAAATAATTGTTACATGTTGTGATGTTTCCACATACGATGCAATAATAACCTACAATGTTCAAATAGTCTTGAAATGTATGTAAGGTCACAGTCGGTAGACTCCTAAGAACACTCAGCGTCACATTATTTTGCGTCAATTAACAGCCCTGTTCCTGTCCCAGCACAGAAGACAAATCTAAGAATATAGTGATAACCATCGTATAGTATGTAATGTGGGATAATATAAGAGTGATCAGGACACATGCTCTTCTAATGCTCTTGTGATGCTTTTTAGCAACAAAAAAGCATCACAAGAGCATTAGAAGATCATTAAAAATTGATGTTCCATGAGAGACTCACCAGGGTACCCGATATAACAGTGGTGCAGGCAATAATAAGGGTGGTGGGTGTGGAAGGGTGGCATATCATGTGCAAAGAAGAGTCATTCCTTGGTCTTTTTTTCTATCTGGGTCTGATCTTCATGGCTGCTCTTCTCATAGAGTAACTCCATCCCTTCCAGGGGGACCAGTAGACACCTTGACCCCACTGGCCGTGCTCTCCCTTGAGATAAACTCCGTTCAGATTGGAATCGCCGCAATAACTGTTCCACCATCCACCCTTGTCCCTCCCTGCGCAGTGCCTACTTCCATCACGATCGTTGTCCCTGTCTCTTGTGGAGAAGGCCCTGCCATTGTGCCACTGAGTAAGAGAGTCCCCCTCATCTCCTCCTCCCTGTCCCCCATCCTTCCCGTAGTACCCTCCCACAGTCAGCTGGTACTTCCCACCCTCTCCTCCGACCCCAAAGGTGCTGTACGAGGCGACCCTCTCCTCCCCCTCCCAATCCTCCAGCTCCACCCGGAGGATCATCGGAGTGGAAGTGGTGGTCAGGCCGTGGATGGCGTCCAGACCTGTGGACGGGGTAGTACGGGACATGGGGAGTACGATCAAAGGGGGGGTCAGGCAATTGTGTTAATTATTATTTTAAGAGAATTAATTAGTGCATTCTACATAGGCTTCTAACTAGCGATAGACCAAAGCGCGATTTTCAGAGAGCAGTGACAAACTCTATTTGTCCTTTATGAAAAGCGCTATTTTAATACGCTGCAAGTGACCGGCGATTTTTTTAAACAAAATAATCTGTGATTTTTAAGCTCGACGTGATTTATGTCCAATGCCTATGCATGCCTATTTGGCCTTTTCTGGGATAGTTTTTTCACCTTTTTGAAGCAATGTCGGGGCTTTTTGGGCCTCTTTCTTCAGAGGCATGTTTGGTTTTTTTTGCGGAGTATTTTTTGTGCTCCTGAAAGGACCAAAATCGTTCAGAAGTAATACTACGAATCATGTTTCCGTGACGCGTATGCCAAATATTTTTCTTAATTTTCCTCTGATTGTTCCAAACATAGGAAATTTTAGAAAAATATTTGGCAACATATTGTACACAAGTGGAAACTGGCTATAAGCGGCGAGTTCCTGTCAGTGTATCGTTGTTATTCGGTTTTTTCTATAGTTTGTGACCTTATATTTACGTATAGAGCTACTTTAGGCCTATAAAACTATAATACCTTTTTTTACACATTTTTACATTTTTTACACAATATTGCAACATTACTATTGAGGTGAATGGGGTTAGTTAGGTTTGCATAGTTTCGCCAAGCCCAATTTTGTATGTGGCTGCAGAAAAATGTTAGGTTCAGAGGCGGTTCCTGCATCGTTATGCTGTAGGCAGAATGCTGGAGCCATAATACCCATTTTATAACACAATGACCTCAAAAATCGTGGTTTCATGGAACCTTTATATTGCCTATTTTGGGCGTTGGAAGCTGAATTGCCTATTATCGACTATTTGCACCTTTTGACCCCATTCTGTATACGGTTTGCGAGAGGGTTTTTTTTTTTTTGGGGGGGGGGGGGTTTCCGTTCAAAGCATCCCTCCCAATTCAACCTTGCTGCGAAGGGCAAAGAAACTGTATAGCCATACCAGATGAACTGGCTGTACAAGACATTTCACTTTCCAAGTATGATCCAGTTGCTTGGTGTGACGTCGAAAGGTCATTCTCACAGTATAAAGATGTATTGTCAGACAGGCGTCGCTTACTAACCAGCGAATACATGGAACAAAATAATACTGGATTGTCACTGTGCTACAATTTCATGGCCAAGATTATAGGCTGAATAGGGTTTTTTAAATATTAGGACCTGGTTGATTTTTACTGCCTATTTAAGAACTTATTTTGACTGTTTTCAGGACCTAAATGCCCACCTATTTTAGGGGGTTTTTAGAACCGAAAAATCAGTTCTTTACTAATGCGGCATCCATATACACAGTAGTTGATATACACTGTAGTTGATGTCAGGAAGGTCTGTTATTTCCAGTCGTAACGGCAAATGACTTAATCACCCAGTCGTGTTATCTCTTGAGCCGTTGGAACTAATTTCTCGAAGAAATCGGTCAGACATCGTATGTGCTCGCGAATAATTTCACCCATCAACACCTCTTCTGGTGCTTCCGACAGTCCGACTGATGTTCTTCATATAGTTCTTTCAAAGTGGAAAACACTGCCACCCTCAATAAATTCGGCCCAGAACTCCAGATTTCCTTTAAATGAGAGCATTCTGTCGCTTGCATCAAAAATTAGTATTAATATCTTGTCAAAAATGTCTGATAAATACGAGAGTTTGCAGAGCCATCCTTCATTGTACGTAAATAGCCAATTAGTTGGCCAAATGAAAGTTGTGATCCATTTGAAATGATCGTGAATCATTCTGTAACTGCATCAAACAATAATAATGTAAATACTTTTCCTCTAGACATCCACCCCCACTTCCGTGTGAATAAGCAAAGACTTACTAAGACTTCCCAGATCATCACGCAAAATTTTTGAACAGCCTGGATTTCAGAGACCGGGACTTTATGTAATTAATACTGTGATTTGAACAGCATCGTCCGGAACTTTTTCAAGAAAGGAAGGCATTTTTTACTGCTATTGTTGCACTCCTTGGATTTGTTAAAATTTTTGCTCCGGCAGTCTGACCTGTCATTGCCTTCAAACCAACTGTGCATACATTGACAATGCAGTCTGTTGCTCCATGAAATGCCATTTAAGGTGAAAAATTCATCTAACTGATAAACTATAATTTAGGCGTTGGTCTGTTCAGTAAGCCCAGGTGGAGAAGTGACCTTTTTAAAAAAGTGTCCTGTTATCCTCAAAGCTGCCGTGGAGCACAGTTTGGGAACCACTGCATTAGACTGTTCCCCTCTGAGGAGCAGTGCGACACCTAGTGTGAAATAAAGCAGACTGTCTTGTGGGTCTATATGTTACCAAAAAATCTTTGACCTACGACGCCCTCGGGAAATGGTTAAAAATGGCCGATATTTTATAATGTATAGTAGCCTACATGTGGCATGGTAGGCCAAAAAAACATTGCATTTAATTAAATGTAGTTTGTAATATTACTCTGACGCAAAGAATGTGTCTCCTACATATCACAATCATACTTCATTTAGTCTTCCAGGGTTATAACTTCTCAATATTTAGGCCAAAGGAACGATACAGTGCAAGAATGGCACAATTGTGAGCATTAAAAGTTTCGAAATAAAATATAAATTACATGCCGATTTCGATGAAAGTGCTGTCAGGCATTCATTTCGCATGCATCTGTCATCTTGTCAAATCACAATTGCCTACCACGATCGGAAACAAAATAAAATAGTTTTTTCGCTTCTTGAACATTTCATATTTTCACAATAATTGGGCCCTTATTGAATTGTGGTCTTCAATATATTTATCTCGCCCTATACGTACTCTTTCGGTCCGAAACATTGCCTTCTTGAGTGCATGGAGCAAGAAACTTTCACGTGATTAAAATTTATATAGAGCGAATTGTCATCGGGTAAAGTCATGTGGTGCCTGGGCCCTCAGTCGAATGATGTTGGACGAGGTGTAGCTTATCCGTGTGAAATGGTAAATGAAATGAACTGGTAAATGGTAAATGGAAGACAACATTAGTTGCAGCACGAAATGGGGTAATACTGATAAGTATGTCTTGTAATATAAAAGATGAGGGGAGGCGGAGCGGTGCTGCGGTAACGGATGCGCCCACGGATGTTAAGGTCCCGGGTTGGATCCCAACCCGGGGACACCCCCTTCATCTCGTGCAGAGTTCACGAGTCGTCTCTGGCTTAGTCTCGGGTGGTATTTCCACAGACTAAACCACCCGGGGGAGTTCACTAAAAATGGCCACATTAAGACATTGCACTGCACCTTGCACATCCCCTCCTGTCATCCTGCCCGTGGGCCAGGGCGATTCGCTCAAGGTTCCAGCATTGTACTGCATTGTACTTCAAGTATAATAAAGGTCCGTGCCGCATACCCTATATAGGGTCAGGCACTACCCAAGGATTATTAATATGAAAGATGAGAAATTAATAATAATGGTCAGCCCTGAATTACTGCTTGAAGAGGAGTCAGTATTTTTGCCAATGGTCGTCGTTTCCGCATTTAAAGTGCCATTGCTGCAGATAACAGTCCAGTGGTGTGTAACCTTGACCCTATGCCCCACCAGGTTCAACAGGAACTCAGAGGCACTACAGACTACACCATCATGCTGTGTAATTGTCGTGGAAGAATTTGTTACAAAGGTTTGCATGTTAACCCTTTCAAACCATTAAGTGCAGATATTGATATCTGGTGATAGTGGTGAATAACCGCACGTCACCACTTTGAATTCTGGTTCGTTAATGCCTGCCAATCCACTCGTCTGCTGTGATGGTGACAACAAGTGTCAAGAGAGTGCAACTCACCCAGCCAGAACTCCCCTTCCAGATCACCAAACCCTCTCTTGTAATCTGACCATCCTCTTTGGAAGTCCACGTGAGGCTCGATGTCGTCCCTTCTTTGTATGACTGTCCACCCTCCTCCATCCGTGGTCATGTCGCAATACACCTGAGGACGAGACAACATTAGTTAATGACTTAAATTCTGTTAATTCCACATGATGTATCGCCCACTATAATTCAGAGCGAATTCCACCTTTTTCCGTGAGCCTCACCTTGACATTTTTTCCAGAGATGGTCACGGTGTACACGCCAGAAGAGCTGTGACCTCGTTTCTGAAGGTCTTGGCAATTAGTTGATAGAGGAAGTGCGGAAGGTGTCGGGGCTGAAAGAAATATAGTGTTAATCAGTCTTTATTCATTTCACCTTCGCAAACCCGGTCTGTTTTTCTAAACTCTGCCAACATCTTTTTCCACTGTTTTACAAGCACCCCTTACAAGCATTTTGCTCGGTTATAGGCGGCACGCGACAGTTCCATTATCGCTTTGCCTATATTCTGTATCCCTTATCATGGTCACCTTTTTGTTATTGGTAAAACGTAAAAGACACAATTTCCTAACAGCTTTCCTTGCAAAGGTGTGAGTGTAACTTACTATACTTTATAATGGCAAATATAGCTCAAATCCTATTATATTATCAACCAACGCACAGAATACGTATAAGCAACGATATGTTTCCTTACCAGATTCGGTCGGGCAGACAGTTGCGTTGTTCACAATATCCGCCACCGATGAGGTGATTGTTTCCACTGCAAGGCTGGAATGAATTGCACATATTCAATATTCAATTATAAACCTCCTTCTTACTAGTTCCGCACTGTTTTCCCGAACACACATAGCTTCATGATCTGACATGTCTGGAAAGGATGAGTATGACATCATCACGATTATTTTACCCTTGACTATTGGTCGCAATAAAAGCAGTTGGGTTGACACGGGGTTGCTCACTTACCTCAACTTCTCTTCTAATGATTTCAAACCCTCTTCCAGTGATGCCACTTCCCCCTTGATGTCTCCCACTTCTCGTGCTGCAGAATGAAAAATAAGCAAGAGCATATTTAACGGACTTAGTTAACGAGACTTGATAGATACGAATATCCATAATAATTGATTGATACCCCATTATTAGCCCTGTAGGCTTTATTAGGGGGGGATTTCTCCCAATTTTTTTTGTCTGGAACTCTTTCCATTTTTACTATATACTTTTTCATCGGAATTGAGGCAAGGATAGGTAAGGAAGGAAGCGGCTGTGGCCTATAATTACGGTAACGACCCCGGAATTATCCTGCGATGACCATGGGAAACCACAGAAAACCATAATCAGGGTCGCCGGCCTCCGGGATTCGAACCCAGGACCTCCCGATTAGCAGTCGGACACCATAGCACTACCCACTACACCACTACTGTTTCGGTGATAGATATATCCATTGGTCCCTTATTACCTGCTCGAGCAAATCCATCCTCCACAGCTCTCATCACAGATTGTATGGCCAGTTCCAGTCTGTCGATCTCACTGGGTTCCTTTGGATGGACACCAAGGGGAATGTTTTCGGCAGCATTATTCGTCAGGGCCAGGGAATGATTGACCCAGGCTGACAGGAACAGCAGAAGGGTGGCCGACAAATAGTGGACAAAACTGCTGATGTTGGCCATCATCTCGGAGGATGCTGCACTTGACTTAATCAGACTGACTCCTTTCTCCTCAATCCTGAAGGGCGTACTGCTTAAATAGTGACATTGGTGACCTCAGATATAACCTTTATGGGCAGAGGGCGAGGCCTCCTTATCAACAGAGATGTTCGTGGCTTGATCCCGCCCCACAAATTTTCTCAGAATATTACAAGGAAGGAAGAGAGAGAAAAATAATGAGCTCGAATTGTAATAATTCCAGTTGTAACTCCATGTCACCAGAGAATGATTTCCTGAGAGGGTGCAACATTCATGTCCTGACTCTCTGTCAGTGTGCAGAAGGACAAAAGGCGGGCATTTTTCCCTTCATCTAAAGCAGAATGCCGATCACGTGTGCTCTGGCTAGGAAATTTCATGCTCTTTGAACTTCCCTTGCTCACAAGAGTATATGGGCGTGGTTGGCTGGATGTATGTATCATGGGTCATAGAGCGTTCGCTTTATTTTTACGCCGAGATAAGCAATGGATGTGAACATGATGACCTTCATCAAAGTCAGGAGGTGTAAGTCGGAGGAAAGTGGTAGTTTTCTTCAGACTACCAAAATGAAACCGGAAAACCCTGACCCGATGATGATCTGTGTTTTTGTCCCAAATCATAACAGGGGTAGTACGATTCATACCATATCATCTCCTCATGTCCAACAAGCATATCGTACACATATAGTAAAACCTGTCTATGTTGGACACTGACAGTTCTAAAGAAATTATTGTCCAACATAGGGAGGTGTCCAACATATTAGGATTTCAATTTCTCGGGTTTCGGAGTGCATCACAGGAATGCACGAGTAAGTACTGTACTATAATCGTCCAACTTTCAATGCACATTCTCTTATTTTCAGTATAGTACAGCACAGCTATATACATAAAATTTCTGAAACAGGACTACTTTTTGGCTTATAAATGTGTAACAAGTGACTCTCTAACAGAGAAATTTGGGTTTTATTTTGGGCAGCAAAATAAAGAGAGGGATGCCAAAGCATAAGCTGGAATTTTTTTAATGCACTCAAAGGGCATCCTGATGAGAAGATGGTTTGTTATCGTCCTAACCAGATTTTATATAGTGTATTCATCTGAACTGAAGATTTACTTTGTGTATCCTGCAACACCTGCTTCATCATCTCATCTGCATTGCCGCCATATTCATCCTCCGTTGTCAGGATGCTGTTGTCATACAGTTGACAATGTCACTCGAAGACACGAAGACATTCTTCCCAAATTATGTATGCAGAGCTCAGCACGTCTCACGTTTTTAGAAAAAAAGCCACTGGAAAGGTTCACCTTCATCTCTTAAAAATGGACAAGACGCTTGCTTCGCAATTTCTTCATTTGCAAAATAAAGTTTGCACACTATGAAAAGTGGTTGGTTTCATGGGGTGTCTTTTAACATATTTTATTTCCTTGCTCACCTATGTCGGCACAGGTGAATTTTTTTGGTCGACAGCATGCTAAGCGCTGCTGTAATGTAATGACGTCATTGAAAGCCTCATTTCATAGAAGACATTTTTGGAATTGTGGCCAAGTTCACCCGGGCGGCCAACTTCACCCCGTTTTACGGTATAGGTATCTCCTTAAATTTAATTTAATTCGCCTTATAATAAACACAAACACCTAGGGCGACACGGTGGCGGAGTGGTTAGCGCCACAGCCTTCCACCTCTAAGATCCCGAGTTCGATCCCCGGATCGCGCATAGGATACTTATGTGGATAGAGTTTCGATGGGTTCTCTCCGTGTTTGCGTGGGTTTTCTCGGGGTTCTCCCGTTTCCTCCCACTATCAAAATCCATCACATTTCAGGCAAATGATTAAAGTCGGGTTTTCAAAAGATGATCCCCTAAGAGGCCCCAGGCCTATCACGGGGTATCCATTATCCATTATTATTATAACACAAACACCCACACCCACCCACCCGAGGCTTTATATTCATGTGTCCCCTAGAGAAGGCTTGATTTTCCTTTTCATGAGTCCTGGAACAATGAATCATTATTTAATCCGCAGTTTTTATTGCCATGTGTCAATAGATAAACGTACGTTCCTACCTTTTGTTTGAACATTCGCCCAAGGTTGCAGTTCTTGCAGCCAGGTGTGCAAAGCAGCTGAGCTGCATGGCAGGGGCACCGAAGGGTTTGGCAGGCTATCCTGCATTTGCACATATCTATAGGGCTCTGCATGACTCCCAAATGCTTGGGAGGGTGGTCCATATGGGCTCCCATCCACTTGATTGTAAGGTCCACCCCGATGACGAGGGATCCGGAGGAGGATCTCCATGAAAGATGAAGAGACCTGCCCCACACCTGACCAGCCTGGTATGATGCTCGCTCGTAGAAAATGCTTTTGCTTTTTATGGGTGTCATATATTATTCAAGGTCCAGGAAAATAATAAAAAGAGATAAAACAAACTGTGAGGTCATTTACACTGTTACAGGAGGGACATAATTATGTAGGTCTTCATTGGTCTAAAATCCTATGTTGAGAGAATTAACTTTATTGCCAAGAGTACATATACCGAAAAGGTAATGACGAAACCTGTTTTCATAATGAATATATTGAAATTGTTACATGTTTTGATGTTTCCACATGCGGTGCAATAATAACCTATAGTCCTACACTGTTCAGAGTCTTGAAATGTATCTAAATTCACAGTTGGTAGACTCCAAGAACACTCGACATCATATTTGCGCCCACAATTGAAAATAATTCAAGATTAATTGCCCTGTTTTTGTGCCTGTCCCAGCACAGAAGACAAATCTAAGAATATAGTGATAACCATCATAGTTCGTATGTAATGTGGGATAATATTACTTACTTACTATTAGAGTGATCAGGACACATGCTCTTATAATGCTTTTTAGCAACAAAAAAAGCATCGCAAGAGCATTAGAAGGTCATTACAAATTGATGTTCCGTGAGAGACTCACCAGGGTACCCGATATAACAGTGGTGCAGGCAATAATAAGGGTGGTGGGTGTGGAAGGGTGGCACATCATGTGCAAAGAAGAGTCATTCCTTGGTCTTTTTTTCTATCTGGGTCTGATCTTCATGGCTGCTCTTCTCAGAGAGTAATAATCTCCCTTCCATTGACCCCAGATGACACCTTGACTGGATTGGCCGTGCTCTCCCTTGAGATAAACTCCGTTCAGATTGGAATTGTGGCATAACCTGAACCACCAGCCACCCTTGAACTCCTCTGCGCAGTTCCCTCCAACCCAATGATCGTTGTCCCTGTCTCTTGTGGAGAAGGCATCCCCATTGTGGATGGCAAGAGAGTCCCCCGGGCCTCTTCCTCCTCCCTGTCCCCCATCCTTCCTCTGGTACCCTCCCACAGTCAGCTGGTACTTCCCACCCTCTCCTCCGACCCCAAAGGTGCTGTACGAGGCGACCCTCTCCTCCCCCTCCCAATCCTCCAGCTCCACCCGGAGGACCATCGGAGTGGAAGTGGTGGTCAGGCCGTGGATGGCGTCCAGACCTGCATGTAAAGGGGTATATGAGGCATAAATTTATACTCATACAGATTAAGATTTTTATGAGGCTTCTATAATCAAAATGGACTCCGGCAATTACGGCAAGGAAAAGTGTATGTTTATATCTGTTTTAAAAGGAAATGGAATACTTTTAATATAATAAATATTTCATTCTACCCAGCGATGGTTCAAAGCGCGATTTCCAGATAGCAGTGACAAACGCTATTTGCCCCTGATGAAAAGCGCGATTTTAACACCCGCAATTTTTTAAAATAACGATTTTTAAGCGCGACGTGATTTGTGTCCCATCGCCACTTCCGAAGAAGATGCTTTTACTTTACCATTAGTGCAATAGACCACTGGTTCCCAAACGTTTAGTCCCGTGGAGCCCTTTTTTTGAAAAAATTTGACAACGGAGCCCCTGTTTTTTTTTTCGTTTTTCTTTTCTTTTTTTACACTTTCAATGTGAGCTTTAGGCCTAATACATTGCTCAAAAATATGGATATGATTTCAATGAAAACCCGTTTCCATATTTTTTGAGCGACATTATTAGAGTCCGGATTTTTAGGCAGTTGGGATGGTTTCGTGAAGAGATCGATCCGTTTCATAAGTGCAGGATGTGGAATAATTATGTAGCTTTTATAGTGCCTAAAATTGCCTATTTCGTGGTTTTGGGAACTATTTGGCCTATTCTGGATTTTTGCAACATTTCATCATGCCTATTTGGCCTTTCTTTCGGATCGTTTTTAAACTTTTGAAGCAATTTCTGAACCTTTTTTGCCTATTTCTTAAGAGGCATGTTTGGTATTTTCGCGGAGTATTTTTTGTGCTCCTGAAAGGACCAAAATCGTTCAGAAGTAATACTACGATTCATGTTTCTGGACACGTATGCCAAATATTTTTTCTTAATTTTCCTCTGATTGTTCCAAACAGAGGAAAATAATTCAGAAAAATATTTGGCAACATATTGTATACAAGTGGAAACTGGCTGTAAGCGGTGATTTCCTGTCAGTGAATCGTTGTTATTCGGTTTTTGCTGTGGTTTGTGACCTTATATTTACGTATACTTTAGGCCTATAAAATTATTATAGCTTTTTTACTTTCAGAATCATTACCCCGCTCCATACTCCCGAAAAAGTAACACTTTCGTGCCTATTTGAGGTTTTTCCGTGCCTAAAAATCCAGACTCTAGACATTATACAATAGGAATAAAATATTTGATGCAGAACAAGAAAGCATCTTTTATTTTCATTACATTTTTTTTTTTACCTGTGCTTGGTTTTAGTTACTGCATATGTGCATAGGGAGAAAATCCCGATTCACATAAATAAGTGACAAAAGTGTCAAAAGGAAAAAGAATTTCAAAAAATTGGCCAGTGGTTTAAATTCGTCTTTTCAATCGTTAGCCAAAATTCTGAACAAGACTTTGCCTATACTTTGGAAGGCAATTTTCAAAGTCTGGCGCAATGCCTAATGAGGAGAGAAAAGCTTTCTAGATTTTTAAATACTAGTTATTCTGTAGGCAGAACGCTGGAACCATAATTATATCAGTTTTATAACACATGGACCTCAAAAATCATGGTTTTATATAACCCTTCATAGTGACTATTTTGGTCGTTGGAACCTGAATGGCATATTAGCGACTATTATTTCCACCTTTTGACCTCGTTGTGTAAGATTTGCGAGAGTTTTTTGCGGGTTTTCTGTTCAAGGCATCCCTCCCGATTCAACCTGCGAAGGGCAAAGAAGTCGTAAGGCATGCCAGATGAACTCGCTCTACAAGAGATTTTCACTTTCCAAGTATGATCCAGTTGCTTCGTGTGACGTCGAAAGGTCATTCTCACAGTATAAAGATGTATTGTCAGACAGGCGCCCTCGAGAAATGGTTAAAATGGCCGCTACTTTATAATGATTGTATAGTACATGTAGCATGGTAGGACAAAAAAAACATTACATTTAATTAAATATAATTTGTAATTTCTCTGACGCGAAGAATGTGTCTCCTACATAATTATCACAATCATACTTGAGTCTTCAAAGGTTATAACTTCTCCATATTTAGGCGAAAGGAACGATACAGTGCAAGAATGGCCCAATTGTGAGCATCAAAAGTTTCGAAATAAAATATAAATATTACATGCCGATTTCGATGAAAGTGCTGTCAGGTATTCATTTTGAATGCGTCTGTCATCATGTCAAAACACAATTGCCTACCATGATCGGAAACTAAATGAAATAGTTTTTTCGCTTCTTGAACTTTTTATATTTTTACAATATTGGGGCTTTATTGAATAATTATTCTTGTCTTCAATATTTATCTCGGCCTACGTACTCGTTCGGTCTGAAACATTGCTTTATTTAGTGCATGGAGCAAGAATCTTTCGCGTGATTAAAATGTATATCGAGTGCATTGTCATCGGGTGGAATCATAATTATGATGCCTGGGCCTTCAATCGAATGATATTGGACGAGGTGTAGCTTATCCGTGTGAAATGGTCAAATGGACCTGATGTCTTTAGACAAAATCTGTTGCAGCACGAAAGTATGTCGCGTAATATAAAAGATGAGAAATCAATAATAATGTAATTAGCCCTAAACTAGTGTTTGAAGAGGAGCAACGATCAGGGCCCTGCAGAGCTTGTCTGAGGCCCGGGGCAGGATCATGTTAGAGGCCCCTTCTTATAACGACATAAAATGTACAAAGTCAGTCAATGAGATGCGCCAGTATAGGTATAGTCAACTGATTTCACTTGCACAAGCACAGAACAATATGCACACCCTGGAAATGCAACCAGTGGAGATGTGGAAAAGAGGAAAAGGGCTATAAATGCACACAAATAGGGTGTTGGGGAACCGAGCCCCTACTATTGCAATGTCATGGCTCCTCTTGCACACATAGTATCTTATTAGGGGTTTTAATGCCCGACAGGAGGCATTTATAATAATATAATTACACTATGTAACAAAAATCAACATTTTTGTTCTTGGAAATTAATCGCCATTTTTATGTTCCTTAGGTCACTGGTAACTCATAATGACCTATCATTCTGTCTGAATTTTGTCTTAAACATTAATTAATTGTGGCTGTCAAAGAACCAAAGTCCTCGAAAAAATCTTGGGGTCATTCCGAATCAAGTGGGACGAAATATTGCTTGACCCTCTCGGATTTTGGTGGAAATAAACACAGAAGTGCACAACAATTCCATAATGATAAATATCAAGTTTCATCCATATTGCTCAATACCGTGAGGAGGGATAAATTCGCGAATTTTGGAAATTGCTAAAATGAGGCCTTTTTTGGAAGAACTTTTCCGGTTAGTGGAATTGGTCAAAACCCAGTAAACAAATGAAGTAAAAAGACTAGAAAATGGAACTATGAAATTAACACATTCTCCTCAAAAATGTAAGCAGAAAAATGTGTGCCATTCGTTCTGTATTCATCACATGCTCAGTCACATGTCCAAGAACTTGGACTCCGATAATTATTAGTGTTGTGTTTGCGTAACTTCAGTCATATTTCGTGACATGAGTTTTGACCACCATAAGCTCTAAGGTTTAAGGTTATGTTCAATTTGAAACCAGGTAAAATATGAGGGATGTTTTGCAGATTCATCACTAATTTTAGGGGGGCCAAATTATGAGATATGTGACCGATGGAATGACACACGGTTTTCTGGTTACATAATTATTCGAGTAAAGCCAATTCTATTGTTGCATTCTCTTCGTCTTCCTCCATCTTTTGATGTACGTAATTATGTTCATTGGGTTTTGATCACTTTTACTAACCAAAAACAATATTCACCAAGGGCTCATTTTAAGGCCTTCAAAATTTCGGCTAGGTTCCCCTTTAAACAGAACTGTACTCTATGTAGGCAAGCCCTTTTCCTTTTCCCCACATCTTGAGTGGTTGCATTTTCAGGGTGAGAGAATTAGTGAGTGTTTGGGCAAGTCTGAATGTCTGATCGAATCCTTGCATATGGAGAGGGTCCAAGCCCCCGACCGAAACAGGGGGCCCCAAATTGGCGAATTTCTATTGGAAAAAATTGACATTTAAGAGCCGGTATTGAATTATAGGGCCCCGAGTCCCCAACCTAAATAGGGGCCCCAAATTGGCTTATTATTATTATTATTATTATTATTATTATTATTATTATTATTATTATTATTATTATTATTATTATTATTATTATTGCCAAAATTTGGGAATTATAAGTCACTATTGAAATGGGGCCTCCAGAAATGATTCGGCCCTAATGTGTTAAGACGTCATTGGGATTGGGTATTTTTCCCAGTAAGTTTCTGTCGGCTGGTTGGATAAGTCCGGCCTGGGGCCCCTGGCGGGGCCCCCTGGCGGGGCCCCCTGGCCGTACTGAGGCCCGGGGCAAGTGTACCCAGCTACCCCCCCCCCCTCTGCAGGGCCCTGGCAACGATCACCAAGTCAGCGTGTTTTTGCCAATGGTGGTTATTTCCTCTGTAAAGAGCCAGTGCTGCAGATAACAGTCCAGTGGTGTGTAACCTTTGACTCTATTCCCCACCAGGTTCAACAGGAACTAGAGGCA
Source organism: Catajapyx aquilonaris (assembly GCA_000934665.2). Classification (NCBI taxonomy): domain Eukaryota; kingdom Metazoa; phylum Arthropoda; class Diplura; order Dicellurata; family Japygidae; genus Catajapyx; species Catajapyx aquilonaris. The sequence continues at coordinate 50,232 of JYFJ02001900.1, read as the reverse complement.
CTACACCATCATGCTGTGTAATCGTCGCGGAAGAATTTGTTTCAAAGTTTTTCATGTTAACCATTTTAAACCATTAAGGGGGGGGGGGGGATAAAGAGAATTTGGGAGTAAAGTTCTCGCTAACTAACAACAGCAGAACCGATTTCTTTTGTGTAAGTGTAACTGATCTCTCTCTTACACGTGTACACTGTACTTTTCCCATATTCCTAACGTACCGGTAGTATTATCAAAAGTCATTTGCATTCGGGAGTAATTTACGCCGTCGTAAAATTTTAAGCCATGTTGTAACAAGCACTCAAAAATCCGGAAAAATGAGGTGCTCCGGACCCGTGAAGCCAATTTTTATATTTAGCTACAACCTTTCGGCAAATAATAATTATGTCAAAATTTGACTGATTTGAGAACTACTAGAAGTTGGGGGAACCCTAATTTTGATGGTTTTTATTGTGCCTAGAGAGAGGGAATGGTCAACCGCAAACGCGACCCTTCTTTTGTGTAGCGAGGGTGGGATCCACTGTCTCCTCTTTCGGCCAGAGTTGGAACTCGAAGTCCGGATTTTCTTTATCGCCGCCTTAAGTGCAGATTTTGATATATGGTGAATTCTGGTTCGTTAACCCTTTGAAGCCTACGGACATCATATGATGTCCTGCTGGTTTTTGAACTAGGAGAGCTAGCGTTTACACAAAAATTGCGCAGTTTGAGGCTCAAACTGCTCCTACCACCTCGTGGAAGGGGTCTCAACTACCATGGCGTATGCTAATCAGATTTCCCGCCTCCCAGCCGGAACTAAACATACCCCCTCCCGCCTGAAAGTTTTTGACAACATGCGACGTCTGGATTCATAGTAATTATTTCTCAAAGTACATGTAGTATTATGCAACCATTGTAACAATTTTATAGTGACTTTAAAAATTTAAATAAATATAATTACGTGTAAAGTTAATTGCATGTTAAATTTTTTCTGGAACACCCTGTAGATGAATATTTTTGGCATTTTACATTCAAAAGGACCACCACGAGTTGAAATGATAAATATTGGAGCATATTGTTTTTCATTAATATTACTGCTACTAGAATTTTTTTCCTAAAGTGACTAAAACGGCCAAAAAAACTCAGGCATCAAAGGGTTGAGGCCTGCCAATCCACTCGTCTGCTGTGATGGTGACAACAAGTGAAGAAGAGTGCAACTCACCCAGCCAGAACTCCCCTTCCAGATCACCAAACCCTCTCTTGTAATCCGCCCATCCTCGGTTGAAGTCCACGTGAGGCTGGATGTCATCTCTTCTTTGTATGACTGTCCACCCTCCTCCATCCGTGGTCATGTCGCAATACACCTGAGGACGAGACAACATGAGTTAATGACTTACATTCTATTAATTCCACATGATGTAACCCACTATCATTCAGAGCGAATGCGACCATTTTCTTACCTCGACATTTTTTCCAGAGATGGTCACGGTGTACACGCCAGAAGAGCTGTGCCCTCGTTTCTGGAGGTCATAGCAATTAGATGCCCGAGGAAGTGCGGAAGGTGTCGTAAGTGCGGAAGGTGTCGTAAGTACGGAAGGTGTCGTAAGTGCGGAAGGTGTTGGGTCTGAAAGAAATAGTGTTAATCAGTCTTCATTCATTTCACCTTCGCAAACCCTGTTTGTTTTTCTAAACTCTGCCAACATCTTTTTCCACTGGTTTAAAAGCATCCCTTACAAGTATTTTGCTCGGTTATATAGGCCACAGTTCCATTATCGCCCTGCCTACTTCCTGCATACCTCATGTTCAGCTTTTTGCTATTGGTAAAAAACACAATTTCCTAACAGCTTTCCTTAAAAAGGTGTGAATGTAACTTATACTATACTTTATAATAGCAAATATAAGCACAACACTTCAATTAATATTTTCAACCAACTCACAGAATACGTAAGCAACGATATGTTTTCTTACCAGATTCGGACGGGCAGAGAGTTGCGTTGTTCACAATATCCGTCACCGATGAGGTGATTGTGTCCACTGCATGGCTGGAATCAATTGCACATGTTCAATATTCAATAATTATAAACCACCTTCTTAATAATTCCGCACTGTTTTCCCGAACACACACATCTTCATGATCTGACATGTATGGAAAGGATGTGATAATATCATCACGATTATTTTCCCCTTGACTATTGGTGGCAATAAAAGCAGTTGGGTTGACACGGGTAGCCTATAGGTTGCTCACTTACCTCAATTTCTCTTCTAATGATTTCACTTCCCCCTTGATGTCTCCCACTTCTCGTGCTGCAGAATGAAAAAAGCAAGAGCATATTATTTTAACGAACTCTAACGAGACTTGATAGATATCCCTCGGTCCCTTATTACCTGTTCGAGCAAATCCATCCTCCATTGCGCCCATCATTGTTTGTATGGCCAGTTCCAGTCGGTCTATCTGACTGGGTTCCTTTGGATGGACACCAAGGGGAATGTTTTCGGCGGCATTGTTTGTGAGGGCCAGGGAATGATTGACCCAGGCTGACATGAACAGAAGGGCGGCCAACAAATAGAGACCAAAACTGCTGATGTTGGCCATCATCTCGGGGGATGCTGCACTTGACTCAATCAGACTGACTCCTTTCTCCTCAATCCTGAAGGGCGTACGACTTAAATAGTGACATTGGTGACCGCAGATATAACCTTTCTGGGCAGAGGGCGATGCCTCCTTAAGAACATAGATCACGTGCGCTATGGTTAGGAAATTTCATGCTCTTTGAACTTCCCTTGCTCACACGAGTATTGGCGTGGTTGGCTGGATGTGTCATGGGTCATATGATTGGGGCGTTAGCCTTATTTTTACGCCGAGATAAGCAATGGATGTTTACATGATGACCGTCATCAAAGTCAGGAGGTGTAAGTCGGGGGAAAGTGGTAATTTTCTTCAGACTACCAAAATGAAACCGGAGGTCTTCGCTTCATCATTCTGGAGCCTCATGTAAAAATCATGTAACTCAAGATACTGGGTTTTTACTTGTAGACCACAAATGGACTGGCCATTTCAAGCTCCTGTCAAGCTCTATCCACTGGCACACACCACGGTCGTCTCTCTAACTTGTTTTCGTGCCAAGTTATGCATGTTTTTCAAGTATGATTTATGCAACTGAGATCATTGGCCGATCACGAACTTTGAGGTTCAAAGTTTCAAAATGGTCAAATAATACATGGTTTTTACATGAGGCTCCAGCATTGCTCTAGTCATTGAGGTTATTGATTTCATTACAGGGAGCAATGTACCATCTCATAAAATGTGATAACGCGAGCATGATTCGAGTCGACCTTTTCTCATTGGGCTGCGGGAAATGAGGCTGACTACACGATGCAACACGATAACAGTTATCAGCAAATGTTTTTGTTGCCATCAGAAGTGCCTTCGCCGAATTTAATTTCCGGCCAATGGTATAGTCGTCTAACCGTCATCCGCCGATTTATATTTCGCCGAGTTCTTATCGGGAACCCGTTGGACTTTTAAGGCAATATTGTGACACTGCTGAACAATACAATGCTGATGCTGTTCTTGCACACGTAATTTTATTGTCTAGTATTATTTTATCCTAGTAAAACCGTTGTCAGGTGAGGTGTACAATATTCAATTATTTTTATTCAGTTGGGCATCGGACTTTGCCTATATAGAAAAAAGTTTGTTCTTGTTAAAATAATTGTTGAAACGTGTTTTATTTCAGACGTACCGTAGAGTGGGGGCGACTTCGGGGACGATTGGCGTGAAATCAGACACTTGCACTTTTCTTTTCTTGGGTCAGCGTGGATCCTTATAGGGAGTCCAAAAATGTTGTTTGTCAAGGGTGTTGGACAGAGTGGGTTCGAGAGCTGCAGAATACAACATGAGCAAGCCAGATTGAGAGTACTTCTCATACACACTTTCTTTCTCTGACGTAAAACGACCTACTGTATGTACGTACAGTACATGAGAGTTGCAGGAGGGAGGTCTTACCAATACTACAGGACTGATGATGAGGAGCTTGAATGGGCTGTGCCCGATGAGAAATGCAAAGTTCTTTACATCAGGGCAGCTTGTCCGCTTCCCCTATTCTTCAACATTTACATGTTTACACTAATCTTGATTAGGGGCCCCAGCTGAAACGTGAAGGATTATTACTTGATGAATATACTGTACAGTACAATAGGGTCCTACAGCCTACATTTTTCAGGCCCATCTTAAAAAATCGCCCTGATTTTTAAATGAATTTTGGTGTTTTGTGTTTGAAGAAACAAATATTAGTTTTCGAGCTGTGATCGATCTAAGATCATAATAATTATACGGTATCGTATTGCCATCTGACGTCACTCGGGTCAAAAAAATAAACATGCAGAGGCAGGAATGCACCCCGGTTGCTTTGTTCCTCTGTTTGTTGCCTATAACATAACGGAATCGAGAACGACCTCAAGTGAAGCCGAATCGAACGGGCGCCAGGCAACGGCCTGCTGACGTCACTTGGGTCAGAGGCCACGCCCCCGCTTTTCCCGCCAATTTGAGAGTGACTTTTAAACCCCCGATAATTTATCGAGTAATGACATTTTGGTGCCGAAAAGTGGTGGAATGCGTATTTATCTGATACGTATGTTTGAGGTATTCGTGTACAAATAATTACCCAAATTCCAGGCCATGGCTAGGACCCCATTCTCTGAACTGGCACATTCTGATAATGACATTACATACCTTGCGATAATTGCAAACATGACTGTAACTGAATATTTATAATTTGATTATTAAATCATGACTTTCATGACATGATTGAGTTCAGTTGAGTTTCAGTGTGCCTAATATTGTAAACATTCAGAGTATTCATCCGTTTTGCATTTGTGGCAGCAATTATTGAGTCCTAATAGGACATTGTTTTTTTGTCATTATTTTGGCTAACGAATGATATATTGTTATTTGAACTGTTTCCTTCAGGGGGAGTGAATCCACCAGTGATACGGTCTTGTCTGGCCCCAAAGGATGCTGGGGTGACAATGTGCGAAGGAGTATTTTGAGACTTTTCTAACTTCCCTCCTTATATATCTGACCACATTCTGCTGCGTGAGTTTGGTTATCACCAGCAGGATGGATGATTTCGCCAAGTAGAGTGTGGTCTTCTCCATCTATATGTGCCTATCCGCACACTGGAATTGACCTTCACTTGCTCATCCTTAATATCCGGATTACCGAATTGACTTATTGTGAGTGATTTTGGACTAGTGGTACATGATCTCATTTTGAGACATATTTAAAATCTAAGAAGTGAAGCACTGACCCGATGATGATCTGTGTTATTGTCCCAAATCATAACAGGGGTAGATACGATTCATGTCATATCATCTCCTCATGTCCAAGAAACATCATACGCATATAGTAAAACCTGTCTTATGTTGGACACTGACAGTTCCAAAGAAACTGTCCAACATAGGGAGGTGTCCAACATCTTAGGATTTCAATCTTTCGGATTTCATAGTGCATCACAGTAATGCACGAGTAAGTACTGTACTGTAATCGTCCAACTTTCAATGCACGTTCTCTTATTTTCGGTACACTACAGCACAGCTATGTACCTGAAATTTCTGAAATGGGACTACTTTTTGGTTTATAAATGAGTAACAAGTGACTCTTTAATCAGAGAAATTTGGTTTTTCTTTTGGGCAGCAAAATAAAGAGAGGCATGCCAAAGTACGTATAAAGTTGTAATTTTTTAAATGCACTCAAGGGCATCCCGATGAGAAGGTGGTTTATTATCGTCCTAACCAGGTTTTATATAGTGTATTTATCTGAACTGAAGATTTACTTTGTGTATCCTGCAACACCTGATTCAGGATCTCATCTGCATTGGCACCATATTCATCCTCCATTGCCAGGATATGCTGTTGTCATACAGTTGACAGTGTCACTTGAAGACATGAAGACATGCTTGACACAAATTATGTATGCAGAGCTCAGCATGGCTCAGGTTTTTAGAAAAAAAAAATGGGAATACATGTAGAGTAAAATATGAAAATTGTACTGCAGGTGTCCAACTTCCAAGATAGACAGGTGTCAAATAAACTTAGCAACATTGCAAGGGATAGATTTTTCCAACCTTTCCAAATATAATGATTAATGACCAACATGGGAAGGTGGCCAACTTATTAAGGTGTTGAACTTGACAGGTTTTACCTTACCACTGCGATAGGACCAGCGTGGGTGGGTACATACGTGCGGCCAAGTTCACCCCGTCTGACATGCGGGAAACGGGTTCTGCTATGAATTTTTAAATGTGTTTTTAAGGAAAGGCATACAGCATAAGCTGTAATAATAATATTACCACCACTGCAACTGGAAAGGTACACCTTCATCTCCTAAAAATGGACAATATAAGACACTTGCTTCGCAATTTCTTGATTTGCACAATAAAGTTTGCACACTATGAAAATTGGGTGGTTTCATAGGGTGGCCTTTAACATTTTATTTCCTATTGCTCACCTATATGTCGGCACAGGTGAATTTTTTTGGTCTACAGCATGCTGAGCGCTGCTGTAATGGGATGACGTCACTGAAAGCCTCATTGTTATGACACATCTTACCTTAAAAATGTCACGAGTTGGCCGAGTTTTGTTAGTTCTATACTAGCAAATATGGTGGCAATGAATGATACTCTCTTGTTCGGTTGGTTCAGTCTCACACGACCTTTCCTAGGTTTTCTAGATGTTGGTTTATAATGCAGGAACATAAAATGCTCATGTGTGTGTTAAGTTCTTGTTAGGACTACCATATGCAAAACTAACACCCTGATTGATTAAAACCATTTATTTCCGCATGATTCATAAATAAAACCGAGATAATTCAGCACTGGTATAAAAAGAGCTGGGTGCAATTCTGATACTCGCCAAATGGGATAAAAAGACTGGGATTGCACAAATCAATGGATAGCACATGATTTAAAACGCGAGCAACACATCCGTACTACACTACGCACGACACACGACTGTGCCATATGTTACTGATAACCCAGATACTTGTATTCAAACGTGAATCCAATCTTCTTATGCAACGTCTCCGTCTTCCTGTCGAAGTAGACGTACGTCCCCTGCAATGAAACATCTCCAAACAACAATCCAATAGCAAGCAACACGCAACTGACCATCTCAAACTCCTCGTTGAGCTCAGTCGGATACTCCAGTCGGCGGAACCACTTCATATACAGCCAGTGGTATCGCCAGTTCCGTTTGTTGAGAGCCGCAGCCGCCAACTTGGTGACAGACTCTGACAACCCAAAGGAAGCGTAGAAGGCCAGGAACAGCGACTTCTCTTCCAGGTACTCATGCAACTGCTCGTTGGTGAAGAAGCGCAACTCCTGCAACCGGCAAAGAGAGTAACGGGGCTTCATACGGTCAATTGCTCGTACTTACATTGGGCCTTGCATTGTTGTTGCTGCATGCCATGGCTCCAGCAGCGGTGGCCACCTGCAATGACGGGTATGTCTTAGGTAGGGGGTTGTTGGGTACACACGGTACATACCAGGTCTGTAGTCGCACCCCGGCCGCTCTCCCTCACCCTTCGCCTTCTCTCAGCTGCGGACCACCCGGCGCCCTCCAAGCGTCGCCCGCCTTCGTCTCTCCTCCTTAGGGTGCTCATCCTCCTGCCCTTCTTCTTTCTAGCTCTACCTGTTGTCCACCCACCCGGCAACCTGTGCCCGATGGGAGCAGACATGTTTGGAGGAGGCCACCGCACGTGCGCACCACAACCGGACCAATCAGAAGCCCTCTGGGAGACCAGTTTACACCTGCCAGCACACCATCCGCCTGGCACTGATTGGCCAGTTGCCCCCAAAGAGAAGAGTGGCCAGATTCAAAATGTGCGAAGACCATCAAATGATGCGCGTAACGAAGAAGCAGCCATTGTTCCAGCGCCTTCCATCAGCCACGCTTCATCTGAAGAGGAGACCTGTACACATTCCAGGTGTGTGTGGGGGGCATATTCAACAAGAAAGGGCAGGTGCTGGTGGGGAAGTCCCGCAATAAGCTGGGGGGTTAAAAAAGTAGGTAAAAACTAACCCAACAATAACATGGCTGGAATGTCCATTATTATGGTAGGGGTAGCACGTGCTTCAAGCGTACAAGTAAGAATCCAAAAAAATATATTTGCTCTTTTATGTACAAAAGTGTGTGCCGGAGGATGAAAATACTGGGCTTGCAGCAATCATGCATGCGGCACAGTGTGTGCTGTGGTTACGCTGTAAACCGCACAACATATTTAACTGGGTGAGTCGCTTCCATGGAGCATCAACTTTTAATGCTGTTCTTAAAAAGTTGCTGTTCCATGGGAGACTCACCGCAGTAATGCTCTTACGGTTTACAGTGTTCTACTTGCTGGTGTGTGAATCATTGCGGCACAATAACCCCCACAATTACTGCAGCCTGAGCACGTCTCATTATTTAAAATGTTGAATACTCGTGGCAATGCGCAGTGCTTAATAATAATAAATTCACTGATTTTAAGAACTGGTGCCTGTCGTCACTGTTAAAGAATGTCACTGGGTAAGTTTGCAGCTCATGTGTGTCAGTGCCCGTTGGCCAGCATTTTGGCTGATTCTGGCTCATCTTCATGGTGGCCACCATTCTCAATGGGTGATGCCTTGAATTGCTTCAGCTGCACGCTGTCCTCCACATCCGGCACCTCCTCCGACTTGAGCCACCGACAGAATCGCACCACACTTGGGTGGATTAAATGACCAATTTGCTGCAAGCTGCGGCTCTCTCCACCTGCATTACAGGCCATTGTTTGTAACAATGCATTAAATGTGCCACATACCAAAAATATTGTAACTGTACAACACTTCATATGTTGCATGTTTCATAAGTTAGCTCACATTTGTGTCAGTAAAACTGATTCTAAACTGGTCATGATTCTACAGGGTGTTACTGTTAACTCTGGCAAAAATCACAGGGTGGGTAGAGGCCCCGTAGGCAAGTATTTTGAGTATTTATGGTAACATACCTGTTATAAGGCTGACAATGGTGCCGACAACAAATGTAATCATCCAAGCCAGAAGTGGGTATAAGATGAATGTTAATGAGTACATTTTTGTAGACCAGCTCCTGCCGCAGTGGACAATAAGGTATATGATTATCACAGTTTCTGTTGACACATACTTGATGGTGCATTTTGACTCATTGGATGATTTCAAGTCATGCTCTTAAGGAGGGCATGTAATTATTTTTGGAAGAGATTTCTTAACTTACATATCTCCTGCATCTTGAATGTGACCTTCAGTTGCATTAGTTGTCGGTGGCAGAAGTGTGGTAAGTTCCCATTCATCAGTCCAAGCCTCCTCTATCGTCTGATTAGTGACAGGGCAGCTATCGATGCTGGATGGCAGATAGGGAGAAGGTCTGCCTGTAAACACTGATCCTGCAGCCAGCCAGATCAGTATGGCTAAACTTGCAAAGTAGCCGCTGAAGGCTCCCTGGAATAGACTTCTGTGCATGTATTGAGATGGTATTGCTATGAGCAGCTTTCTCATGGCTGGAAGGGAAGAGCCGGTGTTTATATGGCATGGACCTGCGCTTTACGCATTCAATGACATAGAGAATTTGCAAGTGTTAATCACCAATGATGCAAACACTTGTAACAGGCACCGCTATATTGCAACAATCCTTTCCCTGTAATTTGCAGGGAAGTAACAATAACCTTGAAGTTAATTTAGAACGCGGATCAAAACATGCTGAATTGTTATGTTATGTCAAGCCTATTCATTTATCACACAGCCAGTGTATTGTCGTAATCAGTGATGATGCCATTGTGCAAAAAGCCCTACACTGCCCTTGCACATTTTAAGAGGAAAACCCTGTCTCATTGCTAGAAAGGCTCAATTATTTTATGCAATAGTCAGGTTTTTGCTACATCCATGACAGGCAGGTTTCACTTCAGTTAGGTTGAATTTTTAAAAATGGATCTATATGATATTCAGATTCAAGGTTATGTGGACATACGTCACTTGACAAAAATTTTGCTTATCGATAAGCCTACACGTAGCAGAAATGCAATGTAATGTCTTATTGAAAAGCAGATGTTGTTTTACCACTGCATGACGCACTTTCATGGCGTACTGACCTTCTTATTACCGAATGGGATCAAGATACCGAAGGCAATTGTTGCTGTCATTGGCATGGCCAGAGCTCCCACCACTAGCATCGAGGCTTTGAGGACATTCCCAAGATATCCTGCCACCATGGCAAAGGACACAGCGACACATCCCATCAGAAGAACTGTGGCCGGGGAAAGAAAAAATGGTTACAAGAGCTTAAAGCATTCAATGAGTATGACTCACCTACTGCTTTCATGGCATACGTCTCCTTTGTGTTACTCAGATTTTGGAACATCCGCAGAGGCTTCAGGAAGTCAACCCATATGCTGGTAGTGATTGCGTTCAGGACACCTGAGCAGGCCCTAATTGATGTGCAAGTTTTGTTATTTTGTTGTTTGCTGCGGAAAGAGGTTCTGGGCTCTTACCCTAGTGTACCGCTGAATAGAGCGGCAAAGAAAAGTCCCATTAGACCTGGCAAGACCCTGAGTTGGTCTTCCACATAGTAAGGAAGACACTGATCTGGCCTTGCAATGCGACCCAGGAGAAGTGGATCACATCCAGCGTAGGTGGCGAAGATGACCAGTCCACAAAGGCAGGCTAGGAGGATGACCAGGGAGAGGACAACAGCACTGGCAAGGACCGTCATCTTCATCTCTCCGTATGATCTGATGCTGCGGAAGCGATTGACGTGACCCACATTGGATGCGTAGACACCTCCCCAGTAGAGTCCCTGTCCGAAGAAGATGCTGAGGCTCGTATGACGTAGGAATGGTGATGGTGAGAAGCTGGAATTGTTTGTATTCTACTGAGGATCATGTGGCAAGGCAAAAGTCACTGTAATGGTCAAAGGCAATCAAAGTATCTGCTCTGGAAAGATTCACAGGCCAATTATTAAGACTCACTCTAGAAAGTGGTGGTGTCCATATTGGTCAGCAATTTCGAGTGCATGGTTGAGTCCCCCAAGATCAATGGTGCCTTTAATGACGGTGGCAACTAGGCCTACGAGCATCACCATAGCCTGGAATGACTCGATCCACATCACTGCCTGGAATCCTCCCTGCAAACAAAAATGCATTATTACATATATTTAAGTATATTACTTGCATGCAAAGAGAAGGATGAAAAATCTACCACAGTGCTGTAGAGGGTGACGCAGCCTCCAATCAGCACGATGGCCACACTGACTGGTATGTCGACCACTGCACTCAGAGCCAAGGAAGGAGCAAACAGGACCACTCCCAAGTACAACACCGATGTTAATATGAACACTGCTGTTTGTATGATTGTAAGGACTCGTGATCTGAACCGCAAGGTGAGGTACTGGAAGAGAAAATAATGTCAGCGGAGTGTTGCAGAAGAAGTCATACTTGAAGATCAACATGCACTACACTGCACATGTCTAATAATATTCTGCAAATTAGTACATCAATCCTTTATGGACTTTTTTTTAAATGCTTGTGTAGGGACTCCACCCTCCATGATTCACAGCACCCATATCAATGTCATGCGATGATGTCAGAGTTCATGAGAACATGTGGTGATCAGGTGTATGTAAATGAACATAGGTATCTCATGGATATGCAGGGTGGATATATTATTACCTGTTTTGCTTTTGTACAGCTTGTTAATTTCATGTGATAATGTCAACACAAAATTTGGATTGGTCAAAACAAATTATGGTCCACAATAATTATGGTCATAGGACAGAAATGTTCATCCACCAGCAAAATTTTTGATCAAATAATGAGGGAGTGAAGTAGTGTATAGTGACCCAACCGATGTTGATTAGCATCACTTGCAATACGTTGACTCAAATATTACCCAAATGTCAGTGACCCAATATTTTGAGTAACACTCTTTCTACCCAGACTGTCAGTACTTTCAAGCTTGTTTGCTGCCATTTAGCAACGATTAGTTAAGCCACGATCACGCCCTGGTTTCATTAATGCTAATGCTGCACTGAGGTCATAACTCTGGGGAATTTAATGACCAACCAACACACAATGGCTCCAATTCGGCTCCTTTTGTGCAAGTCAATATTAACTCTGCCTTACGAGGTGATTGTCCTGTGCAGCTGTGGCCGATAGATTGAAATACCGAAAGTCTATTTTTAGAAGTGATTCCTTCCACATTAATTTAATGTATGCTCTGGTCATATTTCTAGTGATTAATTACTGAAAACATTACGTGCCCTTGGTACTTTCTTGCAGTGAAATTTTGCTCCCATGCACGTGGAAAAAAATCCCGGCAATCTCGTAATGATGTGCTGCAGATACATTTGCAAAAAGCAGTGTAACTTAACAACATGGTGATGGTGGTAGCGACTTATTCGGAATTATTTGCTTATATGTCTGTCAAGTAATGCAATGAAACCTGTCTAGATAATTATATAGCGGACTTTCGGGAAAACATTTCAGGGAGTGAAAATCATGTTTGATATGATGGCTGTGGTCAGTTGTGGCGAAATTATATGAATGAAATTCTGCATGAAGTTATTTCGAAGGCATCGATATCTAATTTGCGGTAAAGTATAAAATTATGTGTTTATGGTACCTAATTATTACATGGTAAGCGTAATGCATGCCATAATACTGCACAGTCTCAAGGGATCATAAATTAGTTTTGCATGCTTCCAATTGTTATCGGGATGCCTGTACACCTGCTGGGAGTTCTGTCATTGTTTGTTGCATATATGCCACCACCTGCAGTCCATGATGTCACCAGATTCTGTGCTATGTAGGGTTGTGCAGTTCTCAGAGACGAGCAGTTGCATAAATTGCGTGTTAATTGTTAGCTTGCGTGATTTAAGAATCGGAAAAGAATATTGCATGTGTGTGGCATATATATTTTTTTAAAAATTATAGGATTTACGTAAGTATTGGAAAGCAGCTATAGACTGTATGTGATATTTATTGTGTCATGGAATCGACAGATTATGCTTATTTGCGTGCTAAAATATTGGCAAATTATGTTCACAAAATGAAAGTGCAACTTGCTGTATTGATGGGCTCCATTGCATCTCATCAAGTTAAAATGATAATATTCACGGTTATGGCGTTTCGGAGACTATAAAAAATTAAATGACTGATAACCACACACTTTTCACCCGTAAAACCACACTATAGATGTACCTTATATCGAAAAGGGAAAATCACGTTATCACTATTTTGATTACGGAGATAGCTGGCGCATATTTTTAGCCAAGAAAGACAGTAGACCATCAGACTATATAGAGCTGCGAACCATGCCATCTAATAAAATGTCTGCTGTAATATACTGTGGTTTATAAACATTATATGCAACTAATAATTGTGCACTGCTTATCATACCAACCAGGCGTCCTTCGTAAAACAGCATGAAATCATGATAAGATGAGTAATGAATTCACGTGCAGTGCAGTATTGTTTTACTGGGAATTGTTCTGCTGTAAATCTTAATGTTTATGGCTGCCCGTGGAGTATATAAAAAGTAGGGATAATTTAAATTTGTAATTTTTTTTTTCAGGTGCCGAAAGTGACACCACGCACATTGCCCAGTGAAGACATCAACGGTAAGTAATCTGATTAATGTCAAGTGCCCTTGCATTACATGAGCGATTGCATTGCGATAATGGAATGTCAGAAGGTACGACATACCACTTAATTACCAGGTGGAATGGTACCGTTTCTATTGATAACAATGTTGTATTGGCGGCAGGGGACATTGTAAGTGACTTACGTCGAAAACAGTCGTTATTTGTATATTGTACAGGGTCGGCAGGAATATGAATCCGCAGACTGGGACGAAAACGAAGGCTGCGAAGGCAGACTCCGTTATAAGTGTTCCGTAGGCGTAAACCTCGGCCGGAAAACCTAAAACGAGAATGAAATTGATTATACTTGTTTTTTTACCGGATGGGTATATTTTAGCAAGGAAATTGCGCTCGCATGTGTATACATTCGCAATTACCACGTCGACTTGACCCTGGACTAACAGCTGATTGCCGACCTTGAAAACTTATCTAACAGTTCGCCTCACTTAATTTTTTTTTTTTTTTGCTGAGTTGTGCAAGTCAGGCAGCCGGCTATATTGTGCAAAAAACAGCATGTCATTAAGCAGAAACTCTTAACGATGAATATGAGTGAAGGAAATTATTGTTACAAGGTATCATGCCATTACGTGCAGTATACAGACTATACCCGGTGTTCGCTGGATGGTTAACTTCCTTCGAACATATTTTAAAAATTCAATATGAAGGTTTGCTAATTGCATGTTCGATCATTTTATTATGAGAAAGTAATTTTTGTTAACTTTGAATATTTTGAATGGCCAGATTTAAAAAAAAAGACTGTTAAGTAATGCGTTCAGAGCAATTGTTACTTAAGTTTCTAAGTTTAAAAAAAAATGTTACAGCGAAACCGGTCTTGTCGGAATTGCTGATTGATTGTTTAATTACTGAACCTGTTTTCCGTAAATGAGCGACCAGAAATGCACGACAAACACTGGGACCAAACAAAATGATCTATAATGGACGGGTTTTTTTCCCTGCTTCTTTCGTCATAGACAGGTTCCGCCTTTCTCTATATGCGAACATTTAGGATTGTGAATTCCACGTTTGACGTACACAGTCTACTGATGTAGACTTGAGCAAATACACCACCCTGTATATATAAGTTTGGAAATATTTGAGCCAGATCCTTCCCCTGTAACGGGGTCTCTGGTATGGCAGTTGTCCAGCGACATTGTTAGAGTTGCAGCAGATATGTTTTTTTGGCATTATTCCTGCCAGCTGTTTACGACTAGAGAGATGCCTCTTCCTATTGATAAAACGTGACATGCTTTGCATGGCGGGTTGACCCACAGCCTGGCCTGTTAAGAGAGAGTCCCTGCAAGTGCGGGACTCATTTTCACCTGCTTCTCCTCCTACGCATGCATGCAATTGGCACTGGGTCAAGAGAGGTCCAGCAGGTTGGTGACGTACCTAGGATGGAGATGCCAGAGAGTGTGGTGGCCATGAGCGACAAGGAGACGGGCACCAGGGTCATGGTTCTCTTCCCGACCAGGAACTCTGCGTTGCTCTTCTGCTTCTTGAACACCGCATGGTAGATGCCGATCAGCACAGAGAAGGCCAGTGTTCCGAAGAACAGCACGTAGTCCGGGATGGATATGTCGCTCCTGGAGGTACCCATGGCTCCGAATGAATGGACCAGGAGTAGGCCAAGAGTGTTGTTGGGGTTGGTGGGGCAGGTGGGGGGAGAAAAAAGCTGGGCCTTGAACCTTCCTGCTGGTGTTTGTTGTTGGGAGAAATGATGCCCCGGGGTTGGATTTCACTGGGCCTGACCCATACTCGGATGAATGTGTACACTTCTGGTGTGGAAAGCTGCTTGATGGGTGACTAATGCGATTCAGGGTTGGGTAGGTGGTGGCATTGCCTTTGAAGCGGTTTCTGCCGGCTGGCGCCAGGGCGCAGCAAATAACACGAGCCCTCGGTTGCACATAGCTGCACGAACTTATATATGAAAGGGGCTTGGGTTATCGGGATTTACATGGAAATGTGACTGATCAATATATCGGGCGGGAAATGGTGAGTAGCAGGTGCAGGAATTTATGCGACACAAGGTGGTCTGGTCGCACCATGCACACGTGTCTCAGAGTTGGGATTGTTATTCTATTTAATATAGTATAATGATTGCCGGAGTAAATATTATATATTACCTTATCCGCCTGCGTATGTGGACTTGCATACATCACAATATACACCCACTTATTACCTCGTTGCTTGTAATATTATTTTAGCTGTCAACTCTACTACGGATTCTTTATCTGAACTGCACTTTGCATAAAGTATCCGATAGCCTTATCTTAGTGATAGAACACGTAATACAATGGCTATCCCAGCACTTAAAAATCATGTGACGTATTGTAGACTTCATTATGCACTAAGAATCCATATGGAATCCGGCAGTCAGTGATTTCTCTGAGCCAAAACGAGTGTATAAGTAGAGGAAAAATATATGCAAATTTCAAAATTATCTTTTTATTTACTTAAAAGGACATCGCATAAGACATATGGTGGGAAATTTTACCACCCTGCATTGCTGGTCCTACAGGGGGGTTCAAAATGGCAGGTTGATCTTCAAAGGTTGACCCTTCCTTTAAAACCATCATCCATCTGTCGAGCTTTCGTCTTTGCCAAAATTAAAGATGTCCTTTCTTATGCCGTTAAAAGATCGAAAAGTGGTTCCCTGCATTTGCGTCATTAATTGACGAAAAGCTCGGAAAAATTTAGCTCAATCACCTTGTGTTTGCAGAACTTTCACCTCGCAAATACGGGCAGAATGACTTTGTAAGTAGTCAAAGTGTCACTAAGGCCACAGGTGCGTTGCTGACTAGGTAAATTTTGCAGTGCTCTTTGGACCACAGCAGTGTTGCGACACGTGTCTTTGCTGCTTCTCATGGAAGTCCCCGCGAAATATTCAACAAAAGGTCACTGTTTGATGTGGCCGTTGGAGCCGTAGCTGGTCGCCTCCAGGCCCTTTTCCTTGCTCATTGTGAAGGTTTCGTTGTCGTAGTGGTTCATGGGCAGGTCAGAGACGGAGTACTTTCTTCTCCTGAGGTAGTGTATCATCTTCACCACTGGAGGGAAGACGTACGCTTCCATGTCGCTGTCCATAGTCATGGGACCTGTTGAATGAAACCGTTGATAAGTAGCCAAAATGTTGTACCCTCCAACCAACATGTTTGTGACTAACAGGAAAAGCCAGGTTATCAATGCTGTTTGCAAACAAAATATTGCGACCATTTACCTGTGAACAGACTGACGACAATTCCCACGAAAACGGTGACTATCCAACCGACGAATGGGTATAGCAGAAATGATACGCTGTACAGTGTAGCGAACCCATCGCTGCGGATAACACAGTGTAATTAGAAAATGTTGAAATCACCAGATCGTGCACACACACTAGACAAAACAAACATGTATTGTACATTTGGTCATGCTGACGTAATTTAAACTTGGGTACAATGTGCGCACCCCGGCATCTCCTGCCATCTGGCGAGTTGAGCCGAAACTACGTTACGATAGCGTCATGAATTTTGTGCGCGAGAAAATTCCCTATTTGAAAAGTAGACTTACTCATCTTCCACCAGCGATGCAGTGGTTGTGGTGCTTAGTAAGCTCGAAGTGGTTCCGTTGCTGAGAGCTAGAGCTGTGGGTGCGACCCTGTGGGTCAGGTTGTGAGAGGCCAGGTAGTCAGGGCAGCCGCTGACCTCGAACGGGAGCTGGGGGTGCTTATCACCGTGCATTAAGGCTCCGACGCTGATCCACAGGGTCATGCAGTGACCAAGGAGCATTCCGACTATGGCCCCCTGATCAGAAAGGTGGGGAATTAACTCATTGTTCTCTTCCTTCTTTATTGAGAACTGCTTACCACTTTGTTGGTGAAGGGCAGGAGGAACCCCAGGGTGAAGACACCGAGAAGAGGCCCTGCCACCGATCCGTTGACGGTTATGGCCGCCGATAGGATGCCTCCCAGATTCTGCGCCATGAACGCCATGCATATGCATATGGCCCCGTATGCCACGGCTGTAATATAGGTGTTAATTACACAGATGGGATGTCTCCCTTGCAAGATCATTAGTTTGTGAAACTCACCCAGGAGCTTGGTTATGTTGGCCTGCCTTTCCTCGCCCATGTTCTTGAAGTAGTCAATCTTGCGGAAAAAGTCTTCCCAGGTGACTGCTGCCAAGGAGTTGACACCAGAACTGACAGTGCTGGAAATGCACATGTTATTTGCTATAGCTGATAGTTAATTAAGGCAATGATACTAACCTGAGGGCTCCGCTGAAGAGGCAGGCGACGAATAGGCCGACCATTCCGGGAATGACGGAGAGGTTGTCCACGACGAAGAAAGGCGCAATCTGGTCAGCCCTCTTGATCAACCCGATGCTGACGACGTCGCAGGTGGCGTAGTTGGCGAAGATGACGATGCCTGCCAGCACTGCCATTCCCATGGTGAAGGCAATGAGGGGGACGTTCAGAAGAAGAGCCCTGTTGGCATGTGACGGGATTATTTCGGAACAAAAAATTACGGTGGAGACAACACTCACTTGTACGCGTTTCTGAACGAGCTCATGCTGCAGTAACGCTGGACCTGAGTCTGGTGGCAGCCATAGTAGCTCAACCAGAGGAGACCTTGCCCGAAGAAGATGGCCAGGCTGTTCAGTCTGTTGAACGGGTTCGGGTCGAAGCTGAAAGAGAAGGCGCAATCAGCGATTTGTGAACTCACTAAATATGCAAAGTGTTCCAATGCGTATTATTAATTAGCGATTTTTTTTTGCTCTCAACTGTGTCTAGTTGCTTAACAGTCACATTTAAGGACAAGCAAAAATATTGCCTGCTAACATTAGGTGGAATAGGCATATTTAAAAAAAAACCTTGATGGAGGCTCTAGCCTGAACTAAATTGGGTTCAACCATTAAACTCAGTTTATTGCAATCTTTTATGCTCATTCCTATAACTTCAAAACTGTACGAATTATGCTTATTTTTTGTGACAACAGATCCGGCATGGCGGACGAAAGCGAGCATCTGGATCACGATCTGGATGGAGAGCCGCAGAAGGAAAAGACAATCGAGTTGCCCAAGTACGACAGCTGGGCAGCCGATCTGGAAAAAGTGACTGATTACGCCGAAGAGAGAGAAATGTCGTCGTCCAAAGATATATCGAGCATTGTTGGGAAAGAGGTAGATGAAAAGGTGTCGAAAGAGCAGGAAATGCTAAATGATACCATCAGAGAGGATGACTTTGATCAGGAGATTGCGATCACTCGATCCGTAGCGGACATGACGCTGCAAGAGCACCAAGACGATGCAGAGGAGGCTCAAACGGATTAAAGCTGTGCCAAAGATGATTCCCGACTTATTCAATATGGCATTGTTGCAAATATTTCAGAACTTGGGTGCTTATCTAAACATGTCTCACTTGTAGCCGGTAATTAAATGGAAATTGGCTGTCCCTATGGGAAGAAACTAATTATTCTACTGAATGTAATTTTTTGGTTTCTGAAAATAACTGCTTAAAATGAGCATACTCGTATATGTGCGAAAAAATGGCTAACTAAAACTAATATCTCAAGTTACGTCGCATCTGCTGTAACGTGTTGAATTATCCTGTGGCTGTGCAACCATCAGCACTCCACCTTTTCCGAAGTGTTGATGGTTGCATAACGCCAGGATACAATTGGTCGAACCCTTTTTCTGGCACCACTTACTTGAAGAATTGGATTCTTCCATGGTCGTTGGCAATCTCGATGGCCTTGTCCAGACCCCCCAGGTTCATGCTACCTTTAATCACCACCGCAACGAGCCCGGCCAGATACATGAAGACTTGGAACACATCAGTCCACACCACTGCTCGAAGACCGCCCTGAAACAAACAAGGCGTCTTGATTGACTGATCCTATCCAGAAATCATATAGTGTTGTCTCCAGCCAGCAAAAGTACCATGGAAGTGTAAATAGTGGCGCTTCCTCCGACGCACAGGATGGACGCCCAGATGGGGAAGTCCAAGACACTGTCCAGAGCTAGAGACGGCGAGAAGAGCACCACGCCCAAGTACAGGATGATTTGGACGATGAAGGTGAGGGACGCCAGCCATCTCACCCAAGGGGATCTGAATCTGATCTCGAGATACTGCAAGAAAAAATAAGAGCGTTCAGTACTTCCTCTTCCCACGGCATGAACGTATGCTACTACGTACCTCGTACACGCTTGTCAGCTTCAGCTTGTAAAATGTAGGCAGGAAAACCAGGCTTCCTAAGGGAACCCAGACTGTAAAGCTGATAATGACTTCAGAGAGTAACGTGCCGTAGTTGTACACCTCTGACGTATAACCTGAGAGAAGGACATGAGAACAGAGGCGTGAATCGGAGTGATACGTAAGAGTGTGGGAAAAGCACTCCGATCTTACAGGCAGCAAACATGAAATATTTCGATAAAATTCAGGATTAGTGTCATTCATGGAAATGCCCTGCTATACTTTTGCTCTTTACCATGACTGCAACAAACAAGTGATTTTGCTGGAAAGCCATGTGGAATCGAGTACAGGAGCAAACATTGTGTGAGATCGCAATGAGGTCTTACCCAATATGAGTACGGCTGACATGTATGTTGCTAGAAGAGACATGGCGATGGGGAACACACCCATCTGCCTGCCTCCAACCAGGAAGTCCTTGTTGGTCTTCTGCTTGACCACGAAGGCATAGTAGAGCCCGATGGCCAGGGAAAGCAGAATTGTTCCAACGAACACCACGTAGTCTAGAATCGCGAAGGATCCAAACCCCATCTTGACGCTATTTTACGTAGAGCCTCTTTTGTAGTTGTGGATGCTGCGTATTTTCTGCAAGGAGAGGATGAGCATGATGATCGTTGTTACGTTTCCAAACCCTTTCGACACGTCAGGTGTTTCCAGATGCGAGATTTGCTACCAGATATTACTAGATTACGATGCAAGTTTTATACACGGTGGCGTGCTTCATGAAATGTTGATGCCAAAAAAAAACATCCAGGTGCGTGAACTGCGCTTCCTTTTCATTTCAACATGTGGGTAATCCACTTGTCAGTTGTTTTGGTAGCCATGCATCACGCATCGTGGGGATATTAATACCTAAAAAAAATATTGTTTGATGTCGCATTGTGGGGATGTTTTGACATCGGCGCCACGCTTTGAAATCTGGATTGTTTGCCGAGTATATGACTGACAAGGCCGTGTAACTGACCTTGTCTGGCATTTTTCATTTAAAAAGGAGTGCATGGTCAGGACTTAAGCTGCTTATACACTCTCACGCCGATTGGTTAAGCAAGTGACGTTTGGGTTCATCACTGTCATTGTGCAGAGACTATAAATCGCCTTCTCTTGAGGGATATGACGGGTATCCAAGATTCGCATGATGATTATGGACCTTGACCGGTGTGACAAGAGGATTCACTGAGCCATTACGTGAAATGTGACATACAGGTCGGGACAGTTTTTTTCAAATTGCTGAGAACTAGCCATGAAGGTTAATTTCACGGTATATAGACTCGCAAATCCCTAGGTATGACGCACTTGTGTAGTTTATCGTCCGTTGGAGTGAAACCTTGAAAACTATACCACCTTCAAGGGTATACCGTGTGGTTCATAAGTTAGCTAACAATCATATCGGTAATCTCGCGGACGATTTCCACACGGCCTGGTAATCAAGAGTTGTAAAGAACAACAATCAATTACGGCTGTTCAGGTTTTGAGTGGTGTCATACAAACCAAAGGGCGAATATTTTTGTTTGAAAATGACGGGGCAGAGGCTAGTGGAAATTTTTATCATCCACGAGATTATGAAATGCGGATGTGAGCCAGGTTATGAAACGAGCCGCATTTCTCGGGGAAGGTAACGTGCCTCTCTGCGGATATCATTCCACGATCGCAACATTTGTTGTTTACAATATTGTCCGGTGATGCGTTGCCAGCAAAATAATAATAGCTGTCAGGCACGCGGTTGTCGAGCTGCCCTTGGAATCTGTAACATTCCACGTTAAATGACTCGCACTTTTTTTTTTTACTCTACTTGAGTCACCAGTTTGTCGAGCACCAAAGCAAATTACTAAAACTAGCTCATGTCTACATGCATTATCTGCAGGAAGTGAAGCCTTATTGCTTACTTGGGACAGTGTGATATTAAGGAGTGGTCGGGCGGTTTTTAGCCGAAACACCCTTTGTTCATACTTCATACACACACATCGGGTTATCAAAGGAGCTTGATGATCGCGATGCAAATGACGAACATGACACTAATCTTCAGTGGGTATTGCCATAGTTCCTTGCACCCTTGTTGCACCCTGAGAATATGTTTTCAGCTCTTTTACACTTCACTTGCCCGTTATCTTAGCACCATGTTTTTCAGCAGAAGCCATGCCCTGTTTTATGGTAATGCGTAAGATATAATGAGAATGCAATTAACGCTTACACCAAGTAACCTACTAGTAACTGATAATTCGTTGATTGCAGATGCTCCGAATTTTTGGAAAATAATATGTAACGCCTTGTAAAATGTGGGCTTTGTCAAATAGGCTACTGAGCTATTTTACTTTCTTTCTAATAGCTGCTCACTGATTAAAGTACTGCAATTTTTTGTATGGAAATAATTATTAGCAATTAGTAGTTGAGTGACCTACCGGATGACTATGGGTCACCTTCCCTCGTGGTTGCGGCAGAGCTTCCCTTACAGGTACAACACCGTCCAGCTGAAGTGCTTGCACTGCAATATTGTGCAAAGACCCTCAAGGCCTTATATACAGGCTGCTGGTTGAGTGGTCAGGAGAGGCGGGTTCAGCCAGTCCAGTGGAATGAATGACTGCACCTCACAGTTCAACGTTCAGCCCAAAAACAAAGAGATGAGAAGAGCATCGGTTGTATGACGTGTTATCTCAACCCGGAGTGACGGCTGCGTTTGTCCAGCGCCGTTTTACCACGTGCAATTGTGGCCAGGCACGTTCCGTCAGTGATTGGCCTATTCTGGCTAAGTACTGGGAACTTGGATGACTGAATGACACAGCAAGTCCTATAAGTCAGATTTTGGTGACCAATGGCTATCTGCGTGCTGATTCCGCGTTTTGTGTGTGTGTCCGAAACAGGAAGGAAAGAGGGCAAAGCTATGGAGAAGTTTTTAAAAAAAGGACATAAGGAAGCTGCTTTTGATTGGTTGTAATGAGTTACAAAAGGACTTTTTCTTGGTACACGGAGAAGGCCTCCGATATCCGGGCAGACTCAAGGTCTAATCTATTAACATACAATAGATTTGAAGATTCGTAAAAAGAAATTTATGGATGTAGGTAGCTTATTAATTGAGGGATTCCCTTATTTGGAGGGTTACTATTGCTACCAATGGTCGAATTTTATAGTTTTATTGGGGGTTATTTGCGGACGCTTTTAGATAATTAACAGTTGTTACATTTTTTTTGTACCCTATTGCATATAGGACATTCTGCAGCAGTGGTATCACTTTTTTACCGGCACTGAAAACGCTATTGGGTGTATAGTGAACAAGGCGTAACAAAATACGCAGTGACTGCTTGTGTAATGACATCTTAGGAATTACACGGCAATAATTTGCGGGTTTACTGTGGTCGCAGTTATAACTATTGTGTGATAATGTATTTCCTCCCATTGTCGTAATACAATGCAACGTCAAATGAAACGGCGCCGAAAGCACTTGAACTGAACTGTTATAATGCAGCGAATATGGCTGCAATTGGGAAAGTTCATGTCCTGATAGGATTATAGAATTTGTTTTTCTGCAATGCGATTATAGTAACACTTATCCTGAGTTAGGAGTGCAGCTTTTCTTGTAATTTGTAAGTCTTTACTAACTTTTTTTTTGTCATTTATGCTAACATCTGTTATTTCACCTTTCAAACTTCGTACATAATTATTTGAGGCAAGGTGTACTTACCGTATGGTGATATCCGGCTTGAGCTGTAACTTTCCGAGCAGCGACTAACATGCCAACTGGAAAGCGCAGTTGTATCGCCACTGTAGCTGTTGTGGATCAGGCTTATCTTTATTAGCATTCCCCAGCTGTTGGGCCTTAGAGTTATGCATATTGATGCCATTTTATTCTCTTTTTTTTTGCGCATGTTATGCCTGTCACCGCGCAATGTGGCAGCGCAATGTATGTTAATAAAAACGCATGCTTCATGCTGGTTAGCTGATGACTGGTCATTTTCGCCGATTGATCCCCGCTGAGCAGATATCGAGTAGCTGGGGGGAAAACAGCTAAGCAGGAAAATGCAGTGCAGAATTTTGAGTTGCACTGTCTGAAGAATTCGGTCTAAATACATCTCCTTTTTTCCCCACAAGTTCTCAGAACGTGCTGGCTAATATTAGTTTCCGTGGTATTGAAAACAAAGATCAAAATACAATATGCTGCGCTTGTGTTTTCTGTCGGACGTGACTTGCTGGACTCGCTTTTGCTCACGATAGCGAGAATTATACCGTGATAAAAAAAGTACCTGTGCCACATGTGTGAACATAACCGAAGGCCAAGAAAGAAAGAAAAAAGTGTCTAACATAAGAAAGAGTGGCTTTGAGAAAGAGCAAGTAGTTGTTGAAATTTTGAGACACTGCTATCTAGCTTCTTAGAACATGTGTTAGTGTACTCCAGGTCAGGTTGCAATATGCAAAGTTGGAAATCGAGTTGCAGGAGCTTAACTCAAGTGTATAGGGATTGGTTACGAGACGTCACTCCTTTTGGGGTTGACCTCTGAATGAAAATGCGGCAGTGACACACTCCAGGCAAGGCCATGGGCGTCGGATACAACAAAGAGATTTTTGCCTTCTGAAAAATGCATGCAATTATATTATCCGGTTGGGATGCATTGATCGCGTCCATGGAGCGACTTAAACCTTCATCAGGTTCAAGGCTATTTGTATGAGGACGTGAAACTCATCGTTCGGTTGCGTAATGACATTTGCACTTGGAGGTCGACGGAGTTCAAGAGTCTCTTAACTTGTGCTCATCGATGAGTACGTGATTTAAATATGCATTTCATTGCGGGAATACCACTATTTTACTCTGCGTGAGAGTGACGTCTGTCTGACATGTGGTCACTATTGCCAAATTAGCGGTGAGTTGGTGACCTTGACATACTTAAAGTGCGTGCAATATTTTTCAAGGTCGTCGTTGGATTAGTCTGGGCGCACGTTGAAAGGAAGTGGACTATATTTTTAGATCGACAGGAGATTAATCGTAATGCTGGACAGTAATATGTCTGGTTCGCACTCAAGTACTAATATTGTGCTGCTACATTACAGATATATGCAACATGTTGCAAGGCCACATGCCATGTGAATTCTCGCTTGTGCATTTTCCGGTCTAAATTGTATCTCTATTTAAATTCGGAGTGTATACCTGTAAGGTTTGTGCAATATGTGCAGCCTCATAGACTCTGACTGTAATTCACAGCTGACACGTTGCTGATGGCCTCCCTCGTCTAGCTATAAATAGGCGTATTCTCTGGAATATATTCATTTGCCTAGCTCCACTGAACAATCGGCGAGCAGCAGACCTCACGCGTATCAGGTGCTGACGGCGCTGTTTGTTGCAGGCAGGGCCGTGACCCTGGATCTACTTGGCTGAGCTGCGATATTTTTACATATCGAAATAAAAACGGTTCGCGGTTTAGTCAGCGGAGTGTGAAATTGCAGGGTTTGCTGAGGAAAAAGGAGGAAATTTATGCTAAAAGTGCGAGTGGCAAGCAGCAGTGGCGTGGAAATATTGAACACTTTGACTCGAATGTTTTTTTTAGAAAGAAATATTTTATTTTGATCCCTCTCAGAAGGTGTAACTTCTTGATATAATTTACACACATAAAACGCTTTTATGAAAGCAAATATACAATACTAAATGACAATACCAACTAAAGTTCAACTTTAATTGATTTCATGTAAACAAATAGCCTAGCATAAATTACAACCGCCCTCTGATTGGGCATGCCTTCACTTTGTGTCACTTGAACCACTAGATGAGACGCTGATGAGAGGCTGGATCGTTTTTATGTCGTACGACACCTTGGCTTGGCCGCAGCATCTTTTCCTCAGCTTGACAACAATCGGGTGGAGAAGATACTCCTTTTCTTCTCCGACCGACTTGTAACCTGTAACAGTAGGAGTCGACTTTATAGCCTTGTAAGGAATGGAATTTATATAGTCTCACCTGTGAGTAAGCTGACTGCAATTCCGACTGCAATAGTGATGGACGAGCCTAGCACGGAATACAAGATGTAGGAGAAGGTGTACATCTTCTCAGGCCAGTCGCTGAAAAATTCATAAGTCATAATATTATATTGACTATTTTCATTCAAAATGGTAACTTACAGGTCATGCTCTTCTGTGACCAGGTAAGGTGTATCGGTGACGATGTCGTGGGGCATCGTACCGTTGACCAGCGGACAATCCTCGATGCTGGTAGGTAGAGGAACGTGGTTCTGGCCATAGATCAGGCTTCCAATGCAGATCCATTGAGTTATGAGGTGACTGATTACCATCCCGACTATAGACCCCTGATTGCATGAAGTATATTGTGAATAAAATTATCTCGGGTTGTTACTAGAAGACTTCTTACATACCCATTTATTGGCGAAAGGACAGAATAGCCCAAGGATGAAGACGCCTCCGAGAGGTCCCAGGACGGCGCCGCTGACGCTTATGATCGCGGTTAGGACCGGACCCATGTAGGCAGACAGGAACGAAAAAATGGTGATGATACAGCCGTACAGAAGGGCCGTAATTTTCGTGACACGGGCTTGCTTCTCTTCGGGCATCCTCCTGAAGAACTGCATCTTGTACATGAAATCTTCCCATGTGACAGCCGCCAAGGAGTTCAATCCTGAAGACACGGTGCTGAAATTGATTCAAATTACTATTGTTACTTTTTGCTTAATTTAAACTCTGACAGTTCTAAATCAACTTACCTGAGCGAAGCACTGAGAAGACAGGCAAGAAAGAGGCCCATCATGCCTGGTATGTCGGACATTTCGTGGGCCACAAAGTACGGCACGATCTCGTCGATTCTGTCGATCTGGCCTGATTTGTAAGGATCGCACGTGGCATAGTTTGCGAAGAGAGCTACTCCAGTCAGCACTGACACGCCGACAATGATCAAAATCAGCGGGATGTTCAGGAGCATTGCTCTACGAGTTCAAAAAAAGTTAGTTTAACACTCTTTGAAAATTTTGTCCGATGTATAGATCGGTTCGAACTTACCCGATGGCGTGCCTCAAACTCTTGACGCTGCAGTACCGTTGCACCTGCGGTTGGTGCGTGGAGTACTGGAAGAGCGTGGTAAACCCTGAGCCGATCACAAGCCCCAATGTGGTGTGACGAATGAAAGGACTCATCCGGAAGCTGGATAAGAGGAATCAGTAAACAGATTCGCAAGAGTCAACACATGAGATGGAAAACTTACTCGTAAAACTGGACTCGTCCGTGCTGACTGGCGATTTCAAAGGCTGATTCGATGCCTCCGACGTTGACCAGTGCCTTGACCAGGATGGTCACCATGCCGCCGAACATTATGATCAGCTGGAATACATCAGTCCAGACCACTGCTCGGAGACCTCCCTGTGCATGACACAAATATAGTACGCGAAAAATATTCTAGATGCCATAGTACTTACGATAGCAGTGTAGACGGTGCCGCAAACGCCCATGACCAGAATAGATCCCCATCCTGGGAAGTTGAGAAACGTTTCCATTGCCAGAGACGGAGCGAACATGACTACTCCTGTAGCCAGAACTGTTTGTACAATGTACGTTCCCGATGCCATCCATCGGACCAGTGAGGAGTCAAACCGGAGTTCAAGGTACTGCGAGAATTGGGAGCGTTTACATTGCAACTAAATTAAATTAATTTCGTATACTCACCTCGTACACGCTGACCAGTTGCAACTTGTAGAAACAAGGCACGAACAGGAAGGCTATCAAAGGAACGAACACGACCACGTTGAACAGGTACGTGGAAAACAGCGTTCCGTATCCGTATATTTCTGCTGGTTGACCTGTCGACATTAAACATGAGACATGGAGATTTCGTCTCCGGTATATAGTCGCAAGAGCTTACCTAGGACAAGGATAGCTGAGAAGTAAGTCGCCAGCATGGAGAACGAAACAGGCACCATGGACATGGATCGTCCTCCGAGAAATAGTTCAGCGTTAGTCCTCTGCTTCTTGATGATTCCATAGTACACTCCGACCAGCATCACCAGGACCAACGATCCTACCAGGAGCAGTATGTCCGTCCAGGTGAATTTCACGGAAAAAGGAGTCGACATCTTTGCCTCTATGTATTGTCACCCGTACATCAAGCACTTGTCTATTGTAGTGAGTCGACGATTTGAAGAGATACTGGCAGTATTTTGAACGGTGGTCAGTTGCGGAATGACCATTTTGAAGGGTCGCTGTCGATATACGACGCTCTTATCGGAGGGAATAGTTAATTGGTATATCTTGGGACGGATTCTTCCAGAATGTTTGCAAACTTGTGAGCGAGAGAAAAAAAAATAATGTTGTTGGGGCAATTGTTTGAGTTTTATCATGCCGAGAGAGAAGTGTGCCTTTTGTACTCGCAGTCGCTTATTATTTAAGATGTCCAGTAGTGGCCATTGCACCTAATATAATCTATCCCCGTGTTAGTCCCGTGTTTTCATTCCAGCCCAAGGATGATAGCCAGTGGCAATAAACACGCAATAGGGGTTTAATTGACAGAGAAGTTATATGGGTGCGGTGATTTACGTTTCACTTATCGTGTTATTAACCTGCTGTTGACACCGCTGGGCTATTTGTTTATTTACTGGTAAACGGCCGCATTCTAATTAAATAGTAAGTCTATATATAGTAATGAGGTGAACCCTCAGGCCACTGTGAAGTTGTGCCACGTTACACATTTTCAAGATAATTTACATTTTACTTTTTTTTCATTTATGCAGTTGATGCTGCTCTCTGCCCATGCATACCTTCAGAATAATAAAAACGTTACTATAGCTTGCAGCATGTTGTAGGCCTAGTTGTATGATTTCAGAACATATATTTATTTTTGCATGTTTATTAGCCTACTGTATTATTTCAAGACAGTATTCCATCCATCCATACAATGCAATAGAAAGAAGCATTGGCCCAGATATGTCTCTTTGTTATATACGTCGTGTGAATATGTCAGGTAATTTTGATTCCAATACCCTTTCTGGCGTCATAAGATATGTTGTGTACTACAGTAATAGACCATTTAATTTACTTTATGAAGAGTTGATGACTCGGTAAAAGCTGATGTCTGTAGTAGCCGATAACAAGAGCTAGTACGTATGAACCGTGATTATTTCCTTCGTTAGTGTCATCGAACCGATTATATTGACGTATTAGTCATTCACTTGCTTCACCTGCGATCAACAGCTTTATATCAAAAATAACGCGTTCTCTACTATCGGGGGCATTCAATATTACAAAACGTTGCTTTACTATTTTACTATTTTTAGACACCTTATTTTTACATACTGGATATTATGTGTAACGTTTCCATCATACTGTTTAATTGCCATATTTGACGGCATATAATACGCACTTTTTTCCCCCCAAAAATGACTTTAAAAATCGCCTCGCGTCTTATATGCGAAAATACAATTGCCTACGACCTTTTTTTCTGAATATGATCTGCTTAAATTATTGGGGTGCGTCTTATACATGCCCGTGCGGGTTATATGCCGTCAAATACGCTACATATATTTTGCCTAAATGAGCAATAATACTGTATAGAATGAGGTAGACTATAGCTCGGTGTTCATATAGTTATGCTTCTATTTTAACTCACAAAATTTATTACTGCATTGCCTTATACAGTAGCAGCAAACGTGTGTGTTGCAAAGTTGCATAATATATTATGCTTTGTTTCGTGAATATTATTTCTTTGTTGCACGTTTGTATGGGCTGAATAAGCTATACAGCATATATCACAACATGCCTTGCATCTCTGGTCGATTGTGATAAAGGTTCAGTGAATTCGTTAATTACATAAATCTATAGTTATGTTTATAAAGCGGAAAGTGTGTGTATGTGCTGGGTCAGTATTTGCTAAATGGTCAAATATGAAGGTGGTAATTATTGAATTCCCACATTGTGAAGGTGTGAGAAGTATGTGTATAACATTTGTCTTATAAAAAGGCATTTCGCGAAGTATTTTTGCACTTAACTAGTTTCTGGTGTGTGCAGGGCATCACACTATAGTAAGTACTTTATATTGAAAAGGCTTTGCAGGTGTACCAAACAGAGTTGTGCAATGGACAACATTTCCGTTTATTAAGCAGCGGCATGCTTGAACATTTGACGAATTTTTGAAACATAAAACTAAGGTAGACGTACTACAGTTAATTTGCGGTCCACACTGTAGGTTAATCTCAGAATCTGTATTGGGGCAAAAAAAGCATTTGATTTGAAACACAGGCTGTTTTCACATACAGATGAATGCTGTAAGCTTATGCAGTTTCCATGTTTTGTTATGAATAATGTTAACCGGTTCTCATTAGAGTTCAGCTCTACAGAGAGTGACGGACAGTTCGAATAGTCTATTATATGAAAGCTGCACTGAGATGATTACTCGGATGATTATTACGGAGCACAATGCACTGACTCTGGGACTGTTCAACCCAACTGTTTCTTCGACATTTCCTGTCCATCTGACTTCTCATCCTTGTAGTCTCCGTTCATTAGGTACGGGTTTGACGAGATACGATCGACTGGTATTTGTATGTTGACCGGCTTGTAGTGCCTCTTACAAAGCTTGCGTTGAAGGTAGTAGTGCAGCTTGATCACTCCAGGATGAAACAGGTTCTCCTTCTCCTGCGGTATTTCGTTCTTTCCTGCAGGAACAGGAAAGCGTCGTTTCAATTGCGATCGACAGTAACAACGCTGCAGAGACTTTACCTGTGAACAGCGATACAACACTGCCTACAACCATGCAGACCAGAGTCCCGATTGGAGCATACAAGATGTACGAGATCGTGTATATTTTCTCCGGCCACTCGCTGCAATGTAAATTGTCTTTAGTGCGATGCTCGCAAAGATTCCATATGATCAAAGGAATACTCACACTTCCACATGCTCGGGCATCATCACGCTCATTTCAGGAGATATGGCCTGCAATGCATTTTTTTTTCGCAGTTATTAAGTTTGCAATAATATGCATGATGTCATTGGATACTTACCAGCGTTTCGTTCGGACACAGGTCAGTCGAGGTGGGCATAGGAATGTGGTTTATTCCTATCAACATGCCTCCAATACATATCCAGATGGTGGTGATGTGGCTCACTATCATTCCAATCGCCGCACCCTGGAACACAACATGTCATGAGATGCCGTTACATGCTGGAGATGTGTGGTTGCAATAATAGTTTTATCTAGGCAAGGCAAACACTTACCCACTTGTCCACATGAGGGATGAAGAGCCCAAGGAAAAACACGCCTCCTAGGGGCCCTATTATGACCCCGACCACTGTGAACGCGACGGTCAGAAGTGATCCCATGTTGACCACAACGAAAGCGAACCCAATGGATAAAATTCCGTAACTAAACGCTGGAAAAAGGCGATTGTGAACATCGAGTTAATATTGCGTGAATGATGCGAGATGCTCACCGACTATTTTGGTGACCGTGGCCTGCTTGGATTCGGCCATGTTCTTGAAGTAGTTAGTTCTGACCAGGAAGTCCTCCCAGGTGACGGCTGCCACTGAGTTGAGTCCAGAGGACACTGTGCTGAGCGAGGCGCTGAACAGACAGGCCAGGAAAAGACCCATCATGCCTTTGACCATGGAGAGCTGCTCCACCACGAAGTACGGTATGATCTGATCCACCCTCTCGATCTGTCCTGTCTTGATTGGGTCGCAGCCTGCGTACACCGCGAAGATCACCACTCCAGTCAGGATTCCCAGGGTGAACATGATGACGAACATCGGTATGCTCAGCAGCATCGCCCTGAAAAGCATCCTACGTAGAGACAGCTCCCGACTGACGTTAAAAAATTTCCGACATGCGCCCAACTGGCTTGCGGAATTTCGAAACCACAACACCTGATCCCGGGTTCTTTGCCAATCTGTATCTTACTAATTGGAGGCCATGGATGAATGAACTGCAAGGTTACCTAAGCTCATGTGTATAAGTCAAGGTTTGTAATTATCGTACCCCATGGCTCCTCTTAGACTGCCCATGCTGGAGTATCGCTGCACTTGGGGCTGATGGGTTGAAAACACGCAGAGCGAAAGTATACCGTAGCCGAAAAATAGAGACCATGTTGTTTGGCGAAGAAATGGGCTGAAGCTGAAGCTGTAAAGAAACCAAGCCCATTTTGCGATTCCTCTCTATGTGTTTCCATATTAATGTGTGCATACTCGACAAACTGGAGGCGGCCGTGCTCGTTGGCTATGGCGAAGGCATTTCCGAATCCCCCTACGTCAATGAGCCCCTTGATCAGGATGGCCAGCATCCCTGCCACCATCACCACCACCTGGAACACGTCGCTCCAGACCACCGCACGGAGTCCACCCTGCCAACATATAACCAATGCAAATTTTAATCATCGCAGTTAGCGTCGAATAGAGACCAATTTACTAACAATGGCGGTGTAGATTGTCCCGCATCCTCCGACCACGAGGATGGACAGCCACACTGGACATCCGAGGAAGGTTTGCATGGCCAGCGACGGGGCGTAGAGGACTATGCCCATGTTGAAGGTCATCTGAATTATGAACGTGGCCGATGCCAACCACCTCACGACGACCGAATTGAATCGCAGCTCCAGGTACTGAGAGGCAAGAGCAGATAATTAGCACGCTAATTAGCTGGTTGCAGCTCGTCAACTCACTTCGTTCACACTGGTCAGTCTCAGCTTGTAAAATACTGGCACGTAGACGAAGCTGCTAATGGGCACGAACACGATCATTTCGATCACTAATGTGAATATTAGGGTTCCGTGGTTGTATATTTCCGCAGGCGTTCCTGTAAAAACGGCATGTTAGTTATATCATAGCAAAACTATTTTTATTGAAACGTGCACTTGTTGTGCATAGATCATACATAAACGTGTCGCCATCTCTGGCGGACGCTGCGTAACACCCCTGACCTTACATTGCCAATATATTTGTTGTTGTATATCGTTCATATCAGTACATACCTATTGCGACGCCGTGATGGTCAGCAAAGATAATTTGTAATCATTATCTGTCCTTGCACAATGTTTCCAATTAGTAGGGTCTATATTCCAACTTTATGGCATTATTATCGAAGTGAATTTTGTCACTGCAGTTGCACATGTAAGTCACTCGTGTCCAGCTCAGCTATTGCTATAGCGAAAGTTTTCAACTTCGCATTTGAAATAAGGATGAGAGTTGATGCTCACCTAAAACCATTGTTGCGGAGACGTAAGTGGCCATCATGGAGAGTGCCACTGGAACCATGGACATGGTCCTTCCTCCGAGAAGCAGGTCCTCGTTGGTTTTTTGCTTGTCCATGAACGCATAGTAGAACCCAATGAGCAGGGCAAACACCAGGGTACCCACCAGCACTATCCAGTCCACCCAGTTGAAATTATTGTCTTCCAACATTGTTGCGAGTGTTTTTGCACCCAGTGACCAGTATAAGATGCGCGGGACCTCCGCTGCTCTCCGATGATCTGGTTAGACACAGCTGACAAAAGATCATTATCAGATACTGTGTTGTTATGTAATACGTGTAAAATGCAGGTACGTCAGAAGATGCAACTTGCCGAGTTTAAATAGGTTTGGGGAGTCAATTAAGTTGTGGATGCACGCCTTAGTTTGTGTGTACGTAAGTGGCCAACAATAATGAGCTAATGAGATGTGTACAAGTTGCAAATATGGGCCTTACCTTCTCACGGTAAATTACTTGTTGCAACTACACGTGCAAAGATTGCACTGGACATGTGTACTTACCTCTGTCAATAAGCTCACTGACGCGCAGTAGATATCGCTGCCGCCTGATTTAATTGCTGCATAATAGATACACGTAACTGACCGATCCGAGACTGATCAGTAATAATAAAGAGTCATTGGCGACAAATTAAAGGAACTCCTTGCGTCACGTCTGGTGGTCACATAAGAACAGCCTAGGATTTCAAGTGTTCAAATGCAATTCACCTCTCGGACATTACTATTGTTATTAAGAGACATTATTTTATATTGTGACGAGTCCCCCCCCCCCCCCCCCCCCCCNTACATATGTTGAACTAGTGGGGGCTCTTAGGGTCAAAATTTGACAGCATGGGGACAGGTTGGACAAAAGCACCATATTTTTTCCATCGAATCTGCATTGCTTACGCTTTAGATTTTTGGTAGGATCCACGTGATCAAGACAATGGATCATGAGTTATGAGTCATAATCCATGTGAACGTGTCAGCCGGTGGATACTTCTTCAATTGTTAATACTCCCGCATTACAAATAACAATGCATAGTTCCCCGCAGACTACATGTTATTTTAGTGTTATTTAAATAAGCTGCACAATAGGGGGTTGATGAGGTAGCCTATATGATCAGTGTGTATGAATGTATTAATGGTAACTACAGTATAAGTAGGATCGTATGGGGCATTCTGCGTCAATGTGGCTACCCTTTGCCATGACCTTTTCAGGTTTTGGTCATACGAGTATTCAAGTATATTGTAGTACCAACAGACAGGTTTGCGTAACCGAGTTTGTTTCTCAGTACGACGAGTGGTTGCGAAACTACAGGGTGCCCAATGTGCCAATTTTGCTCCGTAAGCATCCATAAGCTGTTACTTGGAGGACAACTCCCAGAATAACAGTTAATTCCTAAACTTTGTGTGCATTTGAAAGGTAATTTCACTCTTTATGAGATGGTCATACTCGTAATTAAGAAGACAAAAAAATCTTAAATAAAAATGGTGATAAAATTTTTTATTATTTTGATGTTGATCATTAATGGACCTCTGCGATTTATTTTGAATGGCAATTAAAATGATAAGGGAAATGTTTACTTGGGATTCCGCAACATCTGGAGAACTCCTGTTCCCTGATTCAAGAACTCTACCGAGGTATTAAACAATAAATATGCCGATGTCAATGGTCGAGTAAAATGATAAATTGCATGAAGTTAAAAGAGATTCCCATTTTAATGGGCTTCTCAGTGAGGAAGGTGCAGGTTTCAGAATCTTTCTTGTCGTGTATGGATGGCCAAAAAAATTATTCCGTGGCTGAATAATGATTGATTAGGTATTTGTCGATCCATAAATAATATTACAGCTGCCACTTCAGCATTTACATAACTGTTATTATTAAGCAACAATATGATAAAATGTTCTCTTTAAAACCGCTGACCATACGAACATAACTTGACGTGTGGACAGTTGCCAATCCAGGGACACATGCGACAATGGTATTTTGGAATGATGTTGTATATTATGTCGTATGTCGTGTTGGGCAGTTTATCAGGGTTCATTGTTGAACACAAGAATGGACTAACCGTGTACATAGGTGGATGGAGCAACGATGGAGATTCTTCCATAGGCCTCCAGCTGTGAGCATGCCTTTCTCAACAGTTGTGTAGGCTACATGTAACACTCAGGTCGGTTCTTGTGTCCAACAATGAACCCCGATAAACCGCCCTACGCGAAATGCATCATTCCAAAACACCTTCGTTATATATGTCCCTGGAGCGGAGCAGTAAGAACCCAAGCACGTGTTACGATGCTCAGAGATTTTGAAGAGAGCATCTATCACATTGTTGCTTAATAACAATTAAGTAAGTGCTGAAATAGCAACTCTAATATTATTTCTGTATCTATAAATACCGGTACCCATTTAATCGCTGAGATACTTTACAATTTTATTGGACATCCATAAACGACAAGAAAAATTCTGAAACTTGTTTCTTCAGCGGAGGGATAGTTGGACAGTGTTATGCAATAATGGGGCAACCCACAAAAATGTTAAAATCCCGCTTTTCATACTTCCAAAACACCCGTTTTACGCCGTTTTACGCGCCAGTTTGAAAATGACATTGTAAAATTTTTAAATTGAAAAATTGTGAAAAATATGACGATAACAACACAATTTGAAACACAACTCTTCAACACTTTTGTGTCCGAACACACGACCATAAAATAATGCTATTTTTTTGTCTTTCGTGGTGTCTTGTGGCGGGTTCTATCGATAAATACAGTACCGTATTGTTGGTCTCATCGG
The DNA here is from genome assembly GCA_000934665.2 of Catajapyx aquilonaris. Classification (NCBI taxonomy): domain Eukaryota; kingdom Metazoa; phylum Arthropoda; class Diplura; order Dicellurata; family Japygidae; genus Catajapyx; species Catajapyx aquilonaris. The sequence continues at coordinate 14,375 of JYFJ02001900.1, read as the reverse complement.
AACCCTCCGAAGTCTGTTAAATACCCTACGTCTGCTGCAGTTCTTGCCAAAAGAAGGGCCTCAGAACCAGATGACCCTTCACCTGGAACCTTAACCATTAAACGTGCAATATATTATAAATGTTTGAAATCTAGTCGCCATTAAAAACTGCAATTTAAGCACAGTATCAGGGAAATATTTGGAAATCTTGGAACCCATCTCATTTACTTCCATTATAATTTTGTCTCGTTTTACGCCTTTTCATTTTACGTCGCGTTTTGCGGGAACCACGAATTACCGGCGTAACTACCGGGTACTACCTGTATCCTTATGGGGAGCCTCGGGAGCCCGTTCGTAAGTACAGATCGCAGTATATCATACTGCAATAAGTCAGTCATCAGTAGGTCATTATCAAAACCAGGCGACTCATGTCAGAACACCAGGAAACGCGAATGTCTGTTTTGCGCTTTTTACTTACGACCCAGGGAAAAATTATTACCGTATGTTCATGATTTGCCATGTCTCCTATCACATATCCAGAGCACGGAAATCATGATCCATAAACAAAACCACAATGATCAATTGAAAATTATGATAGCCTGCTGGTTGTGAAACGGCCTAGAAAGATTTCCTATATGGGAAGTACCCGTTTTACGCCGCTCCATTTTACGCCTCTCCATTTTACGCCGCTTCGCATTAACCCCGGTTTTAACATTCAATTTGAAAAAATTTTATCGGAATTTTTTGAAATATTTGATGATAACACAATCTAAACATGAACGCATCACTGCAACACTTCTGAGAACAAACACACGAACGCATACCAGCTCTTCTTTTGCTTTTCCTGGTGCCTTGCGGCAGGTTCTATCGAAATGCACTGTACAGTACTGTATTGTTCGGTATTGTTGATCTCGGCACTCCACGAAGTACTCCAACCGTTAATTGTTACAATACCCGACGTGGATTGCAATTATTATTCTTGCCAACCTGCCCGTTGTTCTATTGTTTTCATTGTTGAAATATGCAATGTTGTTTATTTTCGAATGTGAGTTGGGAAGGAAGATCCTTCCTTTTGGGCTTGTTGACAGCGAGGGTTGCTAGGCAATTGCAAAGGCTGCTGAAAACCGGCCTTATAGGCTCAAGAAAGTGCGGTTTTGGGACTTTTCCCGGGGTCACCTATAGGTAAGACATGGGTGTGAGAAATTTCAGCGCTCTCCGTACACGGGAAGCTGCTTATTTAGGCGTGATAAATAAATATATGTACAAATATTCAGCTTTATAATAATAGGGATGTGAGAACAATTGCATCAGACACAAGAGTGTAATTTAAACGTCCTGAGAGAGAAAGAAATGTGAAAAGCCCGAGTGTGCCTTACAGCCAGTATTATGCGAGAAATTTTCATGAGAAATGAAGAGCGACTCCCATGAGAAAAATGAGTAATTTGCATAGTAAGCAATGACTCAAAGTAAGACTATAGGTAGAGCATGCTCTACCTGCATTTAGTCAGACTAGTTACACAAGAGGAAGTGTAAGTGTTGAATATAGAAGCAATAAACGGATATGGTGAACCACAAAGTGACCGAAATGACCAATGTACAGGAAATAAGTGCGGTTTAATTCTTGAAATTGTTGGGTAAGGAGTCAGTACTAGGTGATGTGAGTAAAAGTAATATGCGAAGTAATGAGAAAAATGAGACAGATTGAAATCCGGGAAATTGAGGTTGCAGTTATGAATGTTTTAAGAAATTTTGAACATCAATAGGTTGCGTAAACTAGCGCGGATATCATGCAAAAGGTTGACGGAAATTATTGGAGGTGGTAACGGAAGTCAGTGGTTTTTGGTTAGAAGTTACATCCATGAAAGTAGAAAAATTAGTAAAAATAAGAATGTTACGTAATTTGAAAGAAGGTAAACCGATATGACTGTGTGGAGTTGTGGCATGTGGTTTTACATGTCCACTCAAAACAGGATGACGAAAAACTTTGTGCAAAACACTAAAATTGGTATAATTCAGAAAATTGATTAGTGAGAATAATTCGATGTACAGAGGGAAGGCTGTCGACACATCGAGAACAACACTATATAGACAAGAACTGAAGAGGATGATCAAAAATGAAGAGGACTCTCAAATGGGAAGATGTAATAGAAGTGAGAAAATAACACGTAAATGGCTAGTAGAAAATATTTGACAAGAGATTATGTGATTTTGGCATAGGGATAAAGAGAATAAGAGATTTGAACTTTTGAGAGGAAGTGAGAAGAAGTAGATATTCTTAACTTACATTAAAGGAAAACGTAAGCCCGACAAGACGGACGCCGGAAAGGCGGAGATAGGATACTCATTGTCAGTGTAGAAGTAAGGAGAGAGAGAGAAAAAAGAGAGTATATATTTTGCATGTGTGCGTGCTGAGAGTTGAGAAAGCGGTTGCCGAATCACAGCTTCATCCAAAACAATTATGTTACATCCTGAAAGGGAGGGTTAAATTATTGTGCCAACAGTTATAAATAACTTTGGAAGGAGAGAACGTATATCTGAGTAGGAATGAAGCGTTAGCACCTATAGGGACAGTGCAGAAAGAGATATTTTAGGATGGAATAAGAGCAATGCAAAATTTATTTGTGGAGATAAGTATTAAATGAATAGAGTTAAATAAATCAAGCCAAAGCGAGTTATAGTTTAAAGAATAGAAGAGTAGGAATGAACCAAGGATAATTTTTGGACAGGGGAAATAGTTGTTTTAGTCCGAATCACTATAAGGGACTGGTCAATCCGTTAGTGCATACTGATGAAACAAGTTCCAAAAAGAATGAGTGAGAGGAGACATTTTCTATAGCGAGAAACTGAGGATGAATTTTTGAGATAATTTTGAGAGAAGCGAGTTTTGAAAAATTTTTTTTTTTTTTTGGTAGAGTGCAATGTGCATGACAAGTGAATTTATTGTAAGGAAGAAATTACAAGAGACTTACATGAAAATGGGAGTGCGAGAAAAGAAGCAATGGTTTAGCACACGAAACCAAACGTGTTAGTTTGGAGGGCATTTTTTTTTTTTTGCAAAAATGGTTTAATTATTTTGGACACTGTTGTTGATTTAAAAGGAGAGTACAGTCAAATAAAGGAGGATGACCTCACAGATAATGACTGTTGAAGTGAAAAATGATTTTTGCGAAGTTTGTATATCTGTATGATTTATATATTTTTGAATTTATGAAAAGAGATGTTGTTAGTTGACTTTGGAGAGTATACATGAGTTTTTGTACTTTTGATTGTCGGTTCAAGTCAAAGAAAACTTTGGGAATTTATTATTTGTGATTTGTGAGTTATGATGAATTTTTGTTGGTTGCTAGTAGACTATTGCTTTGTGAAAGTAATGCAACATTAACGTTGTTTAAACTGGATCGCCAATGTTTACATAAACCCGCTAATCAATTAGAGGATAAGAAGCGTGCAAACAAGGTAGGATTGGCAACAGAAATGGGGCTTTGTAACACGTTTCAATTTTTTTTATTGCGAAACTTGAGACTAGGTGATGTATAAATTACTTTCTCGCTTTTCCAATTTAACTTCCACGGCCTTGTACCTCATATCCCCATATCGGACTCGTCTTATGAATTTGTACAGCCGCACCACCCATGGATGAATCAGCCGTTCTTTTCTCTCAGGCAACGAACTCGGTTCTGAAATGGTTAAAAACCAGCAGGTTAAGTCGCAACTGCAAATGTCGTAATTAATGTGGACTTACTTGTAACCAGCGACACTAATATGCCCACAATGACTGTGGTGAGCATCCCAACCGCTGCGTACAGCAAGTATGACATTTTGAACAGCTTTTCTGGCCATTCGCTGCAATTTAAAGAAGCAGAGAGTTAAATTAAACGTTCCATGTTGGACAGCTGCATCGGTGGATTGCCAACCTCTAGTCAATCGAGGCGAAGTTGTGCAGAAGGACATTTGGAATATCTTGTAAGCTGGATTCTTACCTTTCGTCCTCGGAATGAGCCGTTGAATTTGAGAAGGCGGTGGAATATTCCCTTGGCATAATTGAACTGCTTGTAGGAATACTGGACATGATCTGAAAGGAAATGTGCGTAATTCAGACGCGATTGCGATGCAAAAAAACAAGGGTGATGAACCGTACTCGTGCGGTTCAGTATTCAGGCAATTTTAATCATGTGAGGTGTATATACCGACTTACTGTGGAATAATTGGATGACCCTGGGCACTGGTCAGTTCTGGTTGGAAGAGGGTCGTGCTGACCTCCCATAAGCAACGCGCCTGCGTAGATCCATAGGGTCACTGCATGTCCAACTATCATTCCGATGGATGCTCCCTTGCAGAAAAATACATTTTGTTGTAACGTTAGCTAATAACGCTAGTGTCGAAACAGTTTTACCCATTTGTTGACGAATGGAAACAGCAGTCCGAGCATGAACACTCCTCCCAGAGGCCCAATGATGGCGCCAGATATGGAGAATGAAGCTGCGAAGATTTCTCCGAATCCCGTCGCAAGGAAGGCGAATCCCATGGACAGCACCCCGTAGAATGCAGCTGAAAACACCATGATTGTCACCAACATGTGAAATGGCGGATGCTGTCACTATATGAACTTACAGAGACACTTGGTGACGCTCCCTTGCCTTTGCTGCGACATGCTCTCGAAGTACTTGGACTTGGCGAAGAAGTCTTCCCAAGTGACTGCTGCCAGAGAGTTGAATCCGGAGGAAACCGTGCTGAGAGAGGCACTGAAGAGGGCCGCCATGAAGAGCCCCATCATTCCGTTGACCGCCGACAGCTCTTCAGCAACGTAGTAAGGCACGATCTCGTCCGGTCGCGATATGTCTCCTCTCGCCAGCGGATCACAGCCAGCATAGTAGGCGAATATGGTGATGCCCGCCAGCATTGACATCAGGAACGTGCAGAAGTAGATGGGAATGGACAGCATCATCGCTCTGGAATTAAATATGTGCATCTGTGTGAACTTTAGACTGACCGTGACGCCAGCAGCTCCAGCATATACGTAGGTCTCGAACCCTGGACCTATTCCAACACAAAAAATATTCCGTATGTGTGCTTACCAACATGTATTGACGGCTGGGTAAAATTTCGTTGCATCACACAGATCGTACAGTAGGATACTCACCCCATAGCTTTTTTGATGGAAGACATCCCCGAGTACCTCTGCACCATGGGCTGATGGGTAGAGCAGAGAGCGATGGTGATCAGCCCGCTGCCGAAAAAGATGGTGAACGTGGTCTGACGCACAAATATACTCGGATTCCAGTCGAAGAACTGGAGTCGGCCGTGTTCCTCGGCGATCTGGAAGGCCCTTGAGATGCCTCCGACGCTGATGAGGGACTTGACGATGATGGCGGTCATGCCTACCAGCACCACGAGGGCCTGGAAGGCATCGGTCCACACGACTGCTTTCAGACCCCCTATGGCGGTGTACACTGTCCCGCAGCCTCCGACAATCAGGATCGAGGCCCAGATGGGAATCCCCAGGAAGGTCTGCATGGCCAGGGTGGGGGCGAATAGGACTATCCCCATGCCCGTGACCGTCTCCACTATGAAGGTCACTGATGTCAGCCATCTGACCGCCACCGAATCGAACCTCCATTCTAAATACTTGTGAACAATACGTTATGATATCAATAAGGACACTTCCCGTAATCCCGACGCTGTACCAACCTCGTTAATGCTTGTCAACTGAAGCTTGTAAAAGACAGGCACGAACAGGAAGCAGCTGATTGGTACAAACAGCATGCCTTCAATTACGAAGGTTATTATAAGTGATCCATGGTAGTACACTTCAGCAGGGGTACCTGCAAGGAAAAGGGTCGTTGCTGTCGTCATGGCTCTACTTCATTGGGGAGCACACGTACTGTACCTAATACTGTAATGGCTGATATGTAGGTGACCATAATGGAGAACGCGACTGGTATGACGGAGAGGGACCGTCCTCCGACCAATAGGTCTTCGTTGGTCTCTTGCTTTTTGATGAAGGCATAGTACACTCCAACGAGGATCGCCAGCACAAGAGAACCCACGAGCACGATGTAGTCCAGCACTGTGAATACCGGGGAACCCATGCTCTTCCCAGGAGGAGCTCGACTCGATCACTAATGCTCCTTGCCAATGAAGCCTTATCTTATCAGGTGCAGTCCAAGCCCAGCAACGATAGAATACCGGCTGTGAGGTGTGAAGGATTTTATCTACGCTCCGTTGTAAAAATCGATATAGATTAAGAATCACGTCCATCACAGCCGTACTGACCTTTTGGATACGGCGGCATACTCTTTTACTATGGACTGAATCATAGTGTGTGTGGTGCTAAGCTATAAAATAGGAATACAATAGTACTCTCTGTAAATATTGTATGAGCTACTTGCGCAGTACTGTACAGTCGCGATGCCACTGTATTTGTATACATTACAGCGGAGATTTCAGATTGTGGTCAATAGTCGCTAGTGCTGGAAATCACGGCATCAAACGAAAGTATTTCACTGACCTGTCGCAACACTATACCTTGTCACACACTCTATTAATCATTGAAGCAGTAAGTGCCTGTCGATTCGGCCGCCAGAGATCAACAAATGGGATAAGGAGCTGCAAACTTAAGGGATGAAAGAGCACTCAAGATTTATTACAGTATGTTATGGGCATACAGTATATGCAAGATGATATCGGGCTAATACGTTAGGATGTAACAGTCGAGTGGCAGTTATGAGAACGATTGTGTGCATTGTAATAATATGTATCCGCAATCGACACAGTAATATTGTCTACAACTTTAAAAACAACATGTATTTTATGGATAAATTTCGCTGTTACGAATATGAAGCAAAATTAGGCGAGTAATGCAGGGAGAATATTTTAGTGTTGTGATGAGTATTGTATTGGGAGTTGTTTTTTTCCACTGATGGTGATGGTTTATGAGCTGTATTGGAGGACACCATGCAGATGCACCATAAACACTTAATACTCGGTACAGCATGTGAGAATGAAAAGGTTTCTCCTCTTCAAATTATGCCGAATTTTGTGTTTTTGCACGACTTGCGACATTATTCACTACTGCGTGATGCTCGTGTCACATTTTGGACTGGAGGTTGTTTTCTTTGGCGTCCACCCTAAGCTGGACAGGACTGTAGATCCTGCTGCCCAGCTTTCGCCTCCTGATGTACTTACAGAACCTCACCACAGTTGGATGGATGTATTTTTCCTTGCTTTCTGGCATCGAACTCGGGTCTGAAAAGAAACATGGGCAGAAAAATATATGTTACAGGCTGAAGTGGATGAAAGTGTTAACTTATTCTTACTAGTGCATAGCGATACGATGACTCCAACCACGATGGTGATAACAGTCCCAATCACTGCATACAGCAAGTACGAAATTGTGTACAGTTTTTCCGGCCAACCCCTGCAAAACAAGATGAACAAATAAATTATTGGGCCGCAAAAAAATTTAAATATTAAATGCTCACAGATCTTCCGTGGATGGGTACGGTGTTGTGGTGATTGGCGTCATTGTCGAAATCTACAAGAATGGCAAATGACCGCGGTGAGTTACTTTATTTTACATGGCTGCTGTAACAGCTTGGTTAGTCAAAAGTTATAGTTATCAGTAATAAAGCTGACAGCTTTCTCAACTAATATTAATGCAGAATTGGAGTAATCGCGATCATTACCATGGTGGAATTAATTGCATCAGGACAGTGGTCTGCATTAGTTGGCAAAGGGACGTGATTTCCACCGTATATCAAACTTCCTACGCATATCCATATGGTGATGGCGTGTCCAACTATTATTCCAGTCATGGCTCCCTGAAAGCAACTATTTCATTAGAGTCCACATACATTTCCTGCACGATGATTTATGAGGTCACTTATCAATCTGCAGGCAATATCTGCTTACCCATTTGTTGACAAACGGCAGGAATATACCGAGAAAAAAGACGCCACCGAGGGGTCCGATAACGGCCCCAGATAGTGTAATAGACGCTGCGAATATGGCTCCAAGACTGCTGGCAATGAACGCGAACCCGATGGACAGGATTCCGAATAAAAATGCTGGAAATATAAGGAGTCATTATGCCCTTAGATAACTGGCAGTCAATGAATGGACAACCTGCAGGCTTTGAGACATACACAGGATCTTGGTGACGGTGGCCTGCTGCTTCTTGGACATGTTGTCGAAGTAGTCCATCTTGCTGCAGAAGTCCTCCCAGGTGACTGCAGCCATTGAGTTGAGCCCGGAGGAGAGCGTGCTGAGAGAGGCGCTGAAGAGACAGGAGAGGAAGAGGCCCATCATCCCGGTGACCATGGACAGCTGGTCCACCACGAAATAAGGGACGATCTCGTCTATCCGGCTGATCAGTCCCCTCTCCAGTGGGTCGCATCCGGCGTAGTTGGCGAAGATGGCGATTCCGGTCAGGCAGGCCAGGGTGAAGATCACAAAGTGCATCGGGATGGTCAGCATCATCGCACTGGAATAATCATATTGACCAATTGTGATTAGACGTGGACATAACTGCAGTCCGTCGTATACGGTACCCGAGAGCATGCTTGAGAGATCCCATGCTTGAGTACCGCTGCACTTGAGGCTGGTGGGTTGAGCAGAGGCAGAGAGTGATGAGTCCGCTTCCGAAGAAGATGGTCCACGTGTTCTGCCTGATGAAAGGACTCGGGTTGAAGTCGACCCACTGGAGACGGCCGTGCTCGGAGGCGATCTCGAAGGCTCTAGCGAATCCCCCGACATTGATGAGGGCCTTGGTCAAGATGGCCACCATGCCCAGGAGGACCACCAGGGCCTGGAAGACGTCCGTCCACACCACAGCCCTCAGTCCTCCGATGGCCGTGTAGAGGGTGGCGCACCCTCCGACCACCAGGATGGACGCCCACATCGGGACACCAAGGAAGGTCTGCATGGCCAGGGTCGGGGTGTACAGGACCAGGCCCATGTACATTACCATCTCCAATATAAACGTGGCCGAAGTGACCCACCGGACCGTCAGGGAGTCGAATCGGAGCTCCAAGTACTTGGAATAAGTGGAAACTCACTCTGTCAGATTAGGCTAGATGTATAACGTGGAAATTAATCACTCACCTCGTTGACGCTGGTCAGCCTCAGGTTGTAGAAGACAGGAACGAGGATGAAGCAGCTCAGCGGCACGAAGACGAATGATTCGATAGTGAAGGCGTATATGAGATTGCCATATTGGTAGATTTCCGCAGGGGTACCTGGAAGATCACCGTGCATTAAGTATACGTGGAAGATAGACGCTTATGCACATTGTATACGAACCTAAAACCAAGATGGCTGAGGTGTAGGTGATCATCATGGAGAAGGCCACTGGCACCATGGACATGGACCTTCCTCCGACCAACAGGTCTTCGTTGGTCTCCTGCTTTTTGACGAACGCATAGTAAACTCCGATGAGGATTGAGAACACCAACGAACCAATTAACACAATGTAGTCCACCACTCCGAAAGAGGATTCCACCATGGTGAAGAGTCGGTGTCCGAATCTGGTTGTTCTCTTTTCCCCTCAAGACGACATTTAATCTTATCAGCAGAGACACAAGACTACACCTTGTCCGATAGTAGAATACGCAATCATGTTTGGGTTCATACTTCAATGATTGCCCCTTTTTTTCTGACCCCCACAACTACCGGGTGTTCCGTAATTAGCTCCTGCATGGACAATAATGACGCCGTTAGAATGAGGACATAGCACCATTCCGTGTAAGCTGTGATTCAAAATGGGCACATGTTACTGGTGGTTGTGTTGCCGAGAGTGACAGTAAGACATTGGCACGCGCATATTTTCAAGATCTCACATTATTCTGGAACACCCTGCAGAAGTTGCGATAATATGGATTAAGACTACTTGTCGCTGACCTGTGAATTGCACAACGTTATGAAAACGTGCTTATAAGAAAACAATAAAAAAAATCAGTTTGAAGGAAACAAACACCACCCAGATATAGAGAACGATAATGTTTATTTCCTAACATAATTAACAGAAGGATAGGATGATTTGCAACGGACGTTTACAATATACGAATTGAATAATGAAGTTTAGTGATTAGACATGCACGAGTGATGGGTATTTACAGTATTCATTACCTTTTTCATTTATTTAAATATAGAGGTTCTGTGCTACGATTAAGTGCTACGCAGTGTGTAGGAGGGTTTTTGCATGTTTAATTAACATGCCTGAGTATAGGGGCGGAGGGGGAGTTAAATAGACTGTGGGGGTTCAAATCTCGAGAAGAATATAATTATAAGACGACATTATTATTATTATTATTTCGTGGTCCTAAGTACACAGATATGATCCCACAGCATTAGAGCACCATACGTTCTTAGTGACGTACACTTATAAAGGGAGGAATGCATAGTGTTGTTACACATTCACTACAGTAAGTGTTACACAATATTGTTAATGTGGCTAAGTAACATACCTCATGCATTTGCTTATTATACAAGAAGTAGCTCCGAGCTCTTCCGGATTTAGAGAGAGAGAGAATGATGCATCATTGTTTGTTGAAATACATCAAAATGTCGGATATGTTACGTTTTCATTATTTTTTTGGTTCTGTGTTTTTGTAAAGTTTGTAGCAACTGTATTGTTTCCTATATAGTTTCGTCTCCGGAGAATAGGTGGCTCCAGTTTCTCCTTGAGCTAATCTAATCAATATGACTGCAGCGCATTGGACCATCCAAAAAACCGGGAGAGAAACTCTCTCAACGTGCTTTGCTTATTATGATGTATGACCTGAACTGTAACGTGCAGCAGAGGTCATTACCAGATTACTTGTGGCACGCGACATTTGTTTATTTATTCATTCCTGTCTGCCTTTGGGCACATCCAGTTTCAACGCAGTTTTAAAAGCACATGCAAAAACACGGTATAGATTTTCAAAAGGGCACAGCTGAGGGAACGAAACTGCTTCTTAAAAATGTACTGTTCACGATTAAAAGTTCAGTGAAATCCGGAGTCATCCGTCGCATCTAACTTTTTTATTTATTGAAACAGTTTTGGCCCCCCCAAGCGTGCGACCCCTTTTTTTTTGTTTGGAAGAGCTACAGTATACGTAGAAGTTGCGAGCTTCTGTTCCACCCGAAATCATCCTACATGTATATTTTTCTTTTTTGCATAGAACATGTACATTCCGAGTTGTAAGTTATGACACAATGTCCCTACATATCAACCTCTCTTTTTTTTGAGATTATAATATACGTTATTGCTGTTATCAAGTTCTACTTGTCCGTCGTACACTCCTAGAGAGAAAGTTATATGTCTAGAACAGTTGGCACCTTGTAGAGTTGAAGTTCCTGCGTAACTTCCTGCTCGTAGGCACGATTCCTAACAGCCACTTTTTTTAAACATTTTTTCGACATAATTATTGTAATATACAGTATGTATTATATTTTTTGAGTGGCCAGAATTGTAATGCACGTAAAAAGATGGGTTCATTGGCAGGGCAGTAAATCATCGGAGGATACCCAGTCAAACGTACAAACAAGCTTAACAAATGGTAAAAAGAAGACAAACATGTCGTTGAATTGCGTGCGAGGAAAAATGACATGTATACATGACTTGCATGTACCGACGCTCTTAAGTCACTTACTCTCCGTGGAAAGCAATTCGATTATTATTTTGTGAGAAATTTGGAGAGCAAATGACTCAAGAGTGTTGGTTCCAGGACATACAGAGTCGGTACCAGTGTTCGCAAGGCTCTACTTTTGAGTAAGGACAGGCTATAGCTCTGCTGCTGGTTTTATTATCCTTGTTACTAACTGTGTACGTGGAATTGTTTGGAGCACGAAGGTAATGTCACATACCTGCATTGGTACAACGGTCCCTAAATCCAGCAGCAACAAACGTACCGTTATTAAAGGATTAAATTTACAGAGGAGGTAAATTACCGAACGCTGATTTAACGGGCCGTGAATAACCCTAACGAAGTGACAGTCACTGGTTCAATTCAAAAAAAGTTGAATGACCATCAGTAAGTACAGCGGTAGAAAGAACATTTAATTGTTATTATGTTAAGCAGCATAGTTTCCGTGACGGCTGCATTTGCGAAAGTTCCGCTCTTTCTTCGTGTAGTTATTAAAGAACATCAACTACATCGTACGATTGGCGAAGTTATTTAGTTAAAAAAAAACCAAGACGACGTTAGAGACATTCACGACCCTTCGTGATGAAGTTCGGACTGGTCCTTCCATTGTCGCCGGCGTTCGAACGCGTCCGGACCGCGCGCTGAGACGCGTCTGGGAGACACTCATAAGACGGTGTCGAGGGTGTTGAGGGACTGCAGGATGCGCTCATCTCTGGAGCACCACTGCACTAGTTCGTCGATCGTCACTACACCGTCCTTGTTCGTGTCGATTTGCTGTGGTAAGGAACAGAAGTGCACGATAAGAAATCTGATGAGTATACTGTACACATCACCACCATTGTGAATATCGCGAGTATTTCTGGCGATGCTAATTGCAATTAATGAGGATTTTCGGACATTTGTTTAAAAAATATGGAAAACCGCTTGGAGAATATTAATGAAAGAAGCAGCGTATAGGTGTGAACAACCATGAAAAGTTTTCGTACCCGAAAGTTAAAACAAATTAAAAAATATTAATTGAATGTGATTATTTAATGATATGAATGCAGATTGCATATCACTTGGGTTTCGGTTTGAGCCTTCCGATCTGATAAATGTAGTACGTGTATAGAGAGCAAGTAATAAAATTGAGCCAGCATGGCAACGCCGACGTTCATTGAAGGGTCGGGCAAATTGGCGCGGATGATGTCAATGAGCTGCCTAATTAAGCCGGGTTCGGTATGCATCGCGGGATAAAATTACAACCCACCTTTCTAAAATAATACGCCAATACCTGCACTGCATTATTGATCCGGCTATTAATGACTCCCTTCTGAAATAATTACTGTCGTAAGTCTCACTATATCAGTGCGTATAAAGCCTGGTCATTAGTTTCACTTTCGAATTGGGAAGCACTTGAGCGAATTTTACGTCCGTGTTACAATCGTCAGTGGCTTTAGGGCTTACATGCAGGGATGATCGATATTGCTGGTTCCTACCCACTATTGACATGCAAACACGATCAGTCTGCCCGACAAATAGTAATATTGCCTTTCTTGTTCGAGGCGTGCAGGTGTCAACCCTGTGTTGCCGCTCGCGTGCAAAAATTACCGTCTGACCTCACAGCCCCTGCGTATGACATGACAAGCTTTGGCGTACCTTCACTCGAGGGACATACGCGAATAATACGTACACGCCTGGTTTTACATACCCTGTGTTTACCGTTGACGTGAATTATTACAGCACAGATAGTCCTCATGGGGCTAATTTTAATTAAGCGAAAGTTGTGATCATATACGATCGAGTCGACAGCGATCCTCGTGTGAACCCGCAGATTTTTTTTTTTTTTTTCAGTACTCACGTGGAATATCCTTTCGACGTGTTCCTTTGCCGAGTTTGCTTCCACGACTGGCTCCGTGTTTCTGCCAAGCATTTCGTAGATGGACTTGACCACATCCTGCATTTCCTCCTTTGTGATGAGGCCGTCGCCGTTCAGGTCGTACAGGCCGAAGATCCACTGGAGCTTGTCCTGCACCGACCCGCGGGACACCTGGGACAGGATGGACAGGAAGTCCTGCCGAGAAAGGGACAAATACAATTTATTCCTATAGATCATCCATCCTGATAGGAGCCTGTCAGATTCTGCCTAATTATAACTACGTACCTCAAAAAAATCATTGTAGTACCTAATTAATGTCAGTAACAGGCATCGATTTTTTTAGTTTTCGTAACGTATAATGGCCAAGTCCTGCAGAGTAGTACAATGATGGTGGTAATTATCACCTGACCACACTCCATTCACGAGTGATAACCTCTTGTCCGAGCCTATTGACATTGTTGCACCAGTGATCTACCCACACAAAACATGATGGAACCGTGTGTATTAATTATGCGGACTAATTAGGTACTGTGCTGGATTGTATTGCTGTCATTGACGAATGCACGGGTGTACAGTACGTGGAGCACAGGTAATCCACGATACTCCCATGGAAACCGTGGAAGGGAGTGAAATCGGATAGGTTCTCACAAGTACAGTGTGTAACAGCAAAGTTAGCATATTTTTCTGACATATTCACATAATTAGCCAACGACAGGTTTGCTAAGAAGAGTAGCAATATTCTCCTCTACGCGATGCATAATCAGTGTTTTCTCCACCACGAAATGTGCAGCTCTGGGAGACAAACAAGAAAAAAAAAATGAAAAAGTCGATAATAAACGGCCTCGCTCTGTGAGGTTTGCAAGAAAATAAACGTAGCTCGCAAATGCAAATAGGGTTGGGGGGGGGGGGGG